>JAUCMQ010000114.1:0-10307 GCA_032360725.1 Desmognathus amphileucus | reverse complement strand
GCGGCGAACGCGGAGTGCTCGCTGAGTGCTCTGACTTAGGCGACTGTGAGGACACAGTTATTGCACAGGCCCCTGAACCGTCTTGACTTTTCCTCTTTCCAACTCGCAGGCTTCATTAGCCCGACGGCTGGTCAACCAGGCGACCCCCGTTGCTCAAGCGAGCTTGGCAGTACCTGCAGCTGGTTGTGGGCGGACCAGCTTTGAACCTGGGCGTGGCTACAGATCCAAACAAATCCCACGCACCAGAAGCGGCAGCGTAGCGGCGAACGCGGAGTGCTCGCTGAGTGCTCTGACTTAGGCGACTTTGGCGAACGTTGGCAGTTTTGAGAAGGTACGTTCTCTTGTTCTCCGTGAGCATGCCTGAGACACGCTCTTTTAAGTCTAAAACCAAGCAGGACCAACTCAACTCTTCGACCAGAGTTCTACCAACAAAATCTAATACAATGCCGCAAATAACCAACTTTTTTCCCACAACTAGCCGGGTCACTACGGTTACCCACTCCGGCAGGAATTCTTCTCTAACCCAAACGTCACTCACAGCTCAAAATGTTATTGGCATTACACCATCGACTTCAATGGCCCTCGGCCAACGATACCGCACTACTCCCTTGCCACTACCAGACTTATCGTTGGTCAATGACTCAATTGCCCATCTGTTTGAAACCTCTTTTCTACCATCAGCTCTAGAAGTTAATCATGATCCATCACTGGCACACAGCACTCCTAATGAGGGCTTGAACGGTGCGACTTCTCCATCTCATTCTTCGCACACGGCTCCTCGGAGTGCACTGCGCATATCAGTGAATAACATTCAAGCGGACTGCACCCCTTTTTCAAACGACAACCCTTTGTTGTCAGAGCGGACAAGCACACCGACAGCAGCCACATGCCCTCCATTAACTATCACACAGGATAATAGAACAAACATCTCATTACACCAGCTCAACCCTGAAGCTCCGTCATTTGTGGCTCACACACAGGTGAAACTGTTATCCAGTGTAGCTGACGCTTTAGTACACATTAATAGCATTTTGCTGAGCCACGATAAAAAACTTGACATTTTAACTAGTTTACTTCGCGATTCCCAACAAGCTATTCATGTTCAGTTTTCAGCTGTAAGGAAGGGTCTAATTGAACAAGAGATACATCAAAGAGACACTGTTCAAAAACTTCAATATCTCACCGTCGAACAGACAGCGATTAAAAACTCAACAGCTCAGTCATTTAAAGAATGCCAACGAATTTTATCAAAAATTGACACCTTTGCTAAAGACTTAAAAAAGTATGCAAGCGGCCTCTCCTCATCCACCATTGAGGATTCGAATAAAAGAAGCCTAGTAACTCCTCTAATAGAACCACCATCGATGGATCCACTAACCATTACCCCAACGGCTTCTTGCTCAGGCCCCATCCAACCATCTGAAGAATCAAGGGCAATTCAGACCGCACCTACAGATTCTTTACTCGCCGCACCTTCTCTTCCACCTAGAAGGCCGAAATCCAAAGCTGAGATTTCTCCAGCTATAACTACTAATGACTCTCTTCTTTTTAGGTTTATATTTGACTCAAAAGAGGAGGCCAAAGGCCGTTCTTTTACGGTCAACCATTTTCTTTTCCTGTGCAATCAAATTGAAGAACTACGTTTATATGAGCGATCTGACATCAGCTATTTTTCGTATTCCGAGGGCCTCCTGCATGAATGGACTAGGATTATTTTCCGAAAACCCTTTCTACGACACAGAGTCCTTGAGAACATTGGCTCCTTCTGGAAAAGGGGCATTGATATAAACTCCGACGATGCAATGGAATTTGCCAACGATATGTATCCACCGCCCATACCATCAAAGGCCAATAAGGACTTTTTAAAAGATTCCTTGAATAATACACATTATGGCAATTTACCAACTGAGATATCGGACGAGTCACTTCTAAGACTCTCGGAAAATCGTCTTTAGTCCAGATTATTTGTTAACTTTTTCTTTTGCTTCGTGGAATATTGCGGGTTATAATCTGTTCAAGAAAAATGCACTGTACAGAATTTTAAAAAAAATTCATATTTTCTTTTTACAGGAAACTTGGGCCTGTAATCCTATAGCCTTTCAAGGTTTTCATACTTTCTGTCAAAACGCACTTCCATCTAAAGGAGGACACGCCCTAGGAGGTTTAAGTATTGCTATTTCCCTATCCCTGGATTGGACCCCGGTTCAGGTCTGGGCTGACCTACCGGGTGTTTTATGCCTAAGGGTAAGAATCTCTTCTTCGAGATCCTTCCATCCCTTGCCCTCGTCTGGGTATATTCTACTCTGTAATTTTTATGTTAGACCAGCCTATCTTTTACATCAACAGGGCTTATTCTATGTCCATCAAGTCAAAAAACTAATGGACTTACTCAGAGAGAAATACCCAGCCGATTGGTTTATTTGGGGGGGAGATTTTAATTTATATTTACTTTCTATCGATACATGTCAAATGGAGGACAGTTGTTTTGAGATTCTCCTCCCTCCTGAAACCTTACATGACTTTCCAGACATGCTTCACCAAAAATCTGCTTTGGCCCTAAATGAAATTTTAGATGCCTGTGACCTTTACATCATCAATGGGAGGGTACCTCCAGATATTCCAGCAAACTATACGTTTAAGAGAGGCTCCACACAATCTATAATCGATTATATAATGCTTCCCAAAGATCTTCAGAACATCACTATGTCCATGACAACGACCTGGTCCAACCTAAGTGACCACGCCTGCCTTCAATTATCTATTTCATGTACCAAAAACTCTATTTACACAGATTTTCACACCACAGTACCGGTCATGATCCAGAGAGCCAATAAAGTAAACTGGCTAGCTTGTACTAGCAGCTCTATGGCGAGGGTCTTGGATAACTTTATTGCCCCTAGCCCAATGACCGATATTTTAATAAACTATGAGGAAGGTATCCACGTAGTAGCAGCACATATCAAACAAAAATCGATACCAACCAACATTCGATTATTCAAAAATGGCTGGTATGATAGCGACTGTCGCAACGCTAAACTACTTCTGAGACGAAACCTGCGCAATTCACGCTATCCATCTCCATCGGCGGCTGCGCAGGCTAAAAGGGATTATCGTCTCTTTCTGTGGAATAAAAGGCGAGCATTCCAGGACCATCAGTGGGAATGTCTCACCTCATTGTCCTCTAAAACCGACTCTTCTAAATTTTGGGCCCTAATACGCCTTCTTACAGGCGATTCTATTTTCAAAGCTCCTGACGCATTGGTAGCTAAAGGAACTTGGGAGCAATACATCTCCATCTTATATGGATCGATAGAACATGAAATCACGTATCCCACTGTTACTTCACTACCGCAGGTTTCAGTTAACCGAGTGGTAGAATTGATACATTCCCTTTCTCCCTCAAGGGCCCCCGGCCCCGACGGGATTCCTCCGCTAGTTTTAAAACTAGATCCAGAAATATGGGCCACGTTTCTCACTCCTTTATTTAATTTGATTTTAGGCACTAATATCATCCCTAAAAGCTGGCAGGGCTCGATCTTATACCCTATATACAAGAAGGGGCCTCGAGACGACCCAGCCTCATATAGACTCATTGCCCTTTTGGACTCCTCAGGCAAGTTGTTCGCAAAACTTTTATTAACTCATCTTAATGACTGGATAGATGAAAAGAACATTCTACATTATACCCAGTCGGGTTTTCGGTCTGGGCATAATACTCTTGAGAATGTCTTTATCCTCCAGGTTATAAAAGAAAAATATTGCCTTTATAAGAAACAAAGCGTGTACATCGCGTTTGTTGACTTCTCCAAGGCCTTCGATAAAATTTCCAGGTCTACTTTATGGGATAAATTAAGAGGCCTGAACATCAATGAGGGCCTTCTATCACTTATATTCCAGCTCCATCAAAATACCTGGTCAAGAATTCGATTTGGGCCACAACATGAATTAACTGATAAGGTGAGGATTAAATCAGGTCTTAAACAGGGTTGCGTCCTGGCGCCTACACTTTTCAATGTATATCTTTATGACCTAGCTAAAGCGATTAGCCTTCCTTCTTCTTGCCCCCCTTCAGTGGGTGGCCTGGATGTACATCTACTCTCCTTTGCGGATGATATTATGTTACTTGACTTAACTCCTATCGGCCTTCAGCGCAAATTAAATGCACTGGAGACCTATTGTCAAGCCAATCAATTAACAATCAATGTACAAAAAACAAACATAATGGTTATGGGCAGGAAAAATATAGCTTTTAGCTGGTATATTAATAAAACAAAAATAGCTAGAACTATGGACTACCGCTACTTAGGAGTGGTAGTTGACCCAGGTTTCACCTGGGCAGCACATAAGGCATATATTACAAAAAAAGCAGCGACCTATCCAAAAATTTTAAACAAATTAAAATATACTTTGGGTAATAGAACCATTGAACCCTTACGTTCGCTCTTTATGACAAAAATAACTTCCTCAATATTGTATGGTGCCCATATTTGGGGAATTAACCAACTCCCCTTTATAAAAACCATAGAAGGGCGCTTATTAAAATCAATAATGGCTCTCCCCCAATCAGTACCTTTAGAAGCTCTAAACTTGGACCTAGGACTAACTCCATGGGCAGGAAAAATTGCTACTTCTCTGTTTACTTTTACACAGAAATTAATTACACAGCATACTTCCTCTTTGGCTTTTCTTGCGTTATTAGAAGCAAGACACTTGAAATTACCTTCCTATGTGCATCTCACAGAACGTTTATCATATTACAATTTTTCTCCTTTCCTGTTTGATGGTCTAGCCTCTTTGCAGGACCCCCCGATGGTGCTCAAAAGACATGTCACATCACAAGAATTTGATACAGATATAGGCTATTGTAAATCTAAATCAACTCTACAGCTTTTTAGTCGTATGAAAACTGAACCAGGCCTAGAAAGCTTCATCACTATCTGTGAATCTAATCAAATTCTACGTACATTACTATACATTCGATACGGGCTCCTCCCAGTGAACTATCATGTCTTAGCTCGAACAGGAGTCCCAAGGAATATGCGCTGGTGTCAGTCATGTATTAATAGGGTTGACACAATATCTCATTTTCTTTTTGTATGTCCCTTTTTACAAGGTTTACGTATAAAATGGAAGATTACTGAAGATGATCCTAGTTATATTTTTTATGAGCCTAATTTCCACACTTTTGTTCGCTATTACTCCTTTGTTAAGGAAGCATTTCAACATCGTTTTGTTGATTTTCAATTTTTTAAGTTTTGTATAAATGTTTAACAATTGCTTTGATTTTACTGTACTTTGAAATATATCCATTTTTGTAATGTAATATCTTATAGCTTAATTGCTAATAAAGATTAATTTAAAAAAAAACAAAAAAAACACAAACTATTGAGGATTAGAGGGTCGGGGAAGCAGAAGGATCCCAGCAGCCACGATACAGACCAACATTTCATTTTTTTTTAAAACATAATTTTAATTGATTTCCATACAAATGATCAACATTACATTCAGTATATAACAGTTCATCAGGTGTAATAAATTCATTAAACACTTAAAAGCAACTGTGCAACTGGCTGTCTGAATCTGAAGACCCCATTTTTCACGACACCCTGCCACCAGACTTTCACATCATCTCCTGCCCCAGACCCAATCGGGTGGGAGGAGGTGTAGCAATCATTGCGAAAAGCAACCTCCGCATGAAACAGTGGGTACTCACCTCCAAGCCTGAAAGCTTTGAATATGTCCTGATCAGAGGAGGCCCTCAAGGACAACAGGCCATATCTATTCTCTGTATTTACCACCCACCAGGCGATAACACCATTTTCCTTGAGGAACTTCAGTTAGTTCTCGAGGAAGTTTTACTAACCCACAGGAAGATCATTGTGTGCGGGGATTTCAATATCCACTTCAACGACGTGAATGACCCCCACGCAATCAACCTTCACGACATGCTAGATAATTTGGGTTTCACTAATTACCTCCACGCTCCAACCCACGTCAGAGGTAATCAACTAGATCTACTAGTCCAATCAAACTGTAGGTTCCTAAACACATCTATGCTAGATCTACCCTGGGCAGACCACAAAATGCTCTTCACTCACATTCTAGATTGGACTCCCCCTGCTAAGAACAACAATAGCCATCACCATTCAGACAAAATCAAGATTAGGGACCTCAAAAAGCTCACTCTTCCGGCGTTCCAACATCTCTGGGTCCCCCTTAGTAGATCGGACCTGCCTGTCTCTACTATGGATGCTATCTTTCATACCAAACTCAAACTTGCCTGTGACTTAATTTGTCCCATAAGATCAGTACGGAAAAAATCCATAGAACACCTTCGTAATAAATGGTTCTCCCATCACATTCAGAAACTTAAAAGCAGAGGCCATGCCCTGGACAAAGCCTGGCGAAAACATGGCCGTCAATCAGACCTAACGGCATACCAAAACCATCAAAAACAATACAAGATTGCTATAAAAATGGAAAAAAAACACTTCATCCAGAATCAAATTAGTACTGCGGCCGACTCCACAAAAAAACTGTTTAACCTCACTAAAACCCTTCTCGCAGCACCCATCACCACTTCTGAACCCCGTTCAGAGCAAGAACTCACGACCTTTTGCAACGGGATGGCCAACTTTTTTACGGCCAAAGTCCAGAAAATTCGGGACAACATTCAGACATCTCTAGACTCCACTCATATTCCACTTGCGGCTCCCTTAACCTCACCGTCATCGTCCAAGGCTACTCCACCACCGCCTCTATCCTCATTTGCCACCGTTTCAACAGAGGACATTAAATCCATCTTATCCAAATTGGGCCCCTCTTCCTCCCCTCTGGACCCAATCCCCACCGCCATTGTTAAGACCTTAGCAGCGGAGTTGATTCCAGACATTACCAGCATGGTCAACTATAGTTTGGTCAACGGAGACATACCAGAGGCGTGGAAGAAGGCAGTAGTGACCCCCCTCTTAAAAAAATCGGACGCCGATCCAACCGACTTTAACAATCATCGACCAGTTTCACAACTTCGACTTCTAGCCAGAATAACTGAAAACATCATTACCAACCAGGTCCAAACACATCTCGAGACCAATAACATCCTACATGACCGGCAGTCGGGCTTCAGACCCAATAGGAGCACAGAACTTGCTGTAGCCGACATGCGGGAACAGTTACTCCTCAATGCGGACCAGAGCAACCCATCTGTACTGGTCCTTTTGGACCTCTCGGCGGCCTTTGACACCGTAGACCACAGGATTCTTCTCGATAGATGCGAGAAGGTCGCAGGTATCACCGGTTCCGCCCTGATGTGGATAGAATCATTCCTAACAAACAGGTCACAACAAGTCAAAATCAACGAGGTGTGGTCCGAGCCCCAGAAGATACGATACGGCGTTCCTCAAGGCTCTGCACTCTCCCCCATACTTTTCAATATTTATTTACAACCATTAGCCACCATTTTAGAACAGTCAAACCTTCACTTTCAGCTTTATGCTGACGATGTCCAAATTTTGGCCAACCTCTCTACCTCTGACAAAGATTTACTAGCCCCCTGTCTTCAGACAATAAAAGCTTGGATGACACATAATTATCTTCAGTTGAATGCACAAAAAACTGAACTACTGTCGATCACTGGCAAGAAAGGAGCCTCTACCCCCATTATTCCATGGCCTGCAGACTGGGCTATCCACCCGCCCCCAGCTCTAGAGGTCCGCAACTTAGGGGTCCAGATCACTCACAAACTGGATGGCACAGCTCACGTGACAAAAACCATCAAGACCTGTCATAGCTATTTAAATGCTGCCTCACGACTCTTTCAATTTCTCACAATCAGACAAAAAATCCTCCTGGCCCAAGCCTGGGTCGGGTCTAGACTTTACTATGGATCCATCTCCTATTTAGGAGCCACCAAAAAATCCCTGCAGAAATTACAAAAAGTACAAAACCGGACAATCAGACTCATTTATCATCTTCCCCGGTCTACTCACATATCACCATGGCGTGCACATCTCAAGTGGCTCAAGATCAGCTCTTTAGTAGAATTCCGCACGGCCCAATGGATCTGGAAACTAAGAAGAGGCAAAGGGCCTAAATATGCCCAGAATTGGATCAAGTTCCCTATTTGTACACGCCTTCGGAGAACCACCAATACCAGCCTCCTTACCATCTCAAACATCAAAAAAATCACTAAAGGAGGCAGAACCTTAGGCTACCAAGGATCGAAGATCTGGAATACCATCCCCTCTGCAATCCGTGACATACCAGATTTCCTATCCTTCAAACGCTCATTAAAAAGCCATCTTCTGAACAGGGACTCTGCAGAGTACACCACAAAGAACCATGATGGGACTCTTCCATCATTACATCCGGTACCGTCCCCAGGGACACAGCTGCACAAACCCAGTTTGGCTCTCCATCCACTCAACACCACCCATGGAATTTCGGACCACCCTGGGATCAACACTGCCCTCACCACGAAACGGACCTTGCCGGACACCTGTGCAGTCAACAGGTCAACCACTCAGCCAGTTCCCATCAACACTGCTCATAGGTCAACTCCTACCCCAGTGACTGCCCCCACTCCATCTTCCGCACTTGCCACCCCCCTCCCTGTGTGGGGTGTTTCCTCCCCCCCCTTACCGCTGCGGAACAACCAACATCTGATTCAAAGAGCAGCCTGGAACAAGCAGAGACTACAAAGACTGGGAGACTATGGCACATAATCTTTTAACCTTGTGCTCAGTTGAGCCCTTTTTTTTGTTGTTTCTTTTACTTATGCTGGTATTTGTTTGGGTTTGTTTTGTAGATGCATAGTTTCGTGTGATCTATTGGTTTTAGTTAAAGCGGTTTAAAGCCCATGGGCCCAAGTCGCTATATAAAAATATGAATAAATAAATAAATAAATATCATAATAACAGTGCAAGTAAATCACTGACAAAATTCATTGTATTTAACATATAACACTTTAACACATACCAACATTTCAAAACCCCAAAGTGGGAGTAAATTGTCCGAAAGTCACACCGGTCGGATACAGTGGTGTTGGGGTGGCAACACCCCCATGAGATCCAGTAGGATTTCGCGCCTGCACGCTGTCCTGCCTGGGCCTATTTTTATTACTTTCTTCCAGCTCATGTAGTCAATTTCCAGAAAATCCGTAAACATTTTTTGAAAGTGGTTAAATTGCATGCCTCATAACATACAAATCCTTGTATTTTTGGAAGTGTAAATGCTTCATGCTAGACAATTTGAGAGTAAATGACTCCCATGATCAAAAATGAATTTAAAAAATAAAGTTCTGCAGGTGAAATATATATATTGTGCACATGCTGCCAATAATGCAGTTTTAAAATGACATATTAAAGCACGAAATGGACAATAAAGCAGGAGGTGGGAGAAAAATGCTCAAATGTGGTAAACTCCTGTAAAATTCGTGAGTGTTGGCCAGCCTGATCCCAGACCTTTAGGGCCTGATTCACAAAGGAGTTTCGTGCCTCTTACGTATTTCGTCCACATAAGTCCTATTGAAATCAACAGGACTTACGCAGACGAAATATGTAAGAGGCACGAAACTCCTTTGTGAATCAGGGCCAATGTGTTTCTGTTCTGTAATAAATTCTATCTGCAGTTGCGGGGACCAGGTTTACTCCTTCCTATGCCAACCTTTTTATGGGTTGGTACGAGTGGGAGCATGCCTGGTCCCCTTTGGCTGAAACTTGGGAGCCACATGTGGTCAAATGGTATAGATACATTGACAACATTTTGATTTGTTGGTCTGGCACCCAGTCGCAGATGTTAGTATGTGAATTTTCTGAACACGTTGAAAGTGAAATTAACATGTGATAGCAGCATAACATCTATAGCTTATCTGGATTTACTGATTTATGTGAGCAATGGCAGTTTAGCTACCAAAATGTATAGAAAAGAAATAGCTGGTAATACTGTGTTGCATGCTGGTAGCATGCATCCCTTCAGCAACGTCTCAAATATTCCCAAAGGTGAATTTGTAAGAGCACGCAGACTTTGCAGTGAGGACACAGAATTCCGCACACAACAACTGGACTTGACCAATCTCTTTAAAGAGAGAGGCTACTCTTCTGCTGTTGTTAAAAAAGCCAATGATTCAGTATGTCGTATGAAGCCTAAGCCAATCAAAATAGGTCTCAATACAGCATGTTTAGCTAGTAGTGATGATCGCAACCTTGCCTTCATAACCACGTACAACTTCCAACATAAGGTCAGACATATAATCAATAAACATTGGCCTGTACTGATGGGTGATCCAATTTTATCTAAAATACTTAGTT
>JAUCMQ010000113.1:0-10317 GCA_032360725.1 Desmognathus amphileucus | reverse complement strand
ATATTCTATTAAGTGATCCTGATATAAAATCTTTTCTCAACACCAGACCAACTATGACTTATACGAGAGCCCAGACAATACGGAACTTACTGGTCCCGAATCACCTCGGAACAAAACGAAATGAGAATTGGCTTTCCATTGCCAATAAAGGTTTTTTCAGCTGTGGAGATTGTCGAGCTTGCCTTGATACCTCCTTTCGTGTACATGCATTTTCCGATTCAGACAATTTCAGAAAATACACCATTCGGCAACATATTACATGTTCTACTAAATTTGTTGTTTATATTCTGGAATGTCCGTGCGGGAAAAAATATGTTGGCAGCACGATAAGGGCAATGCGTAAGAGGATCTGTGAACATAGATTAGCAATAGTTCACGAAAACCGTCATTACCCTATGGCCATGCACTTCAAGGAAGCACATGTGGGTAGAGCAGAGCTTTTGAAATTTTATGGCGTGCAATGGGTAAAAACAAATCCAAGGGGTGGCAACAGAACCAAGCGTTTGAGGCAACTAGAAGCACGTTACATACTTCACCTGAACACAAAAAGCCCAAAAGGAATTAACACTGCTGAGGGGCTCCATCTTTTCTTGGACTGACTTTCTTGAGTATTCCATGATGATATGTAGTTCGGTTCCCCTCTTTATCTCCATTTTTTGATTTAGTACTTTAGGGTAGATGTGACTCTCTGTGATTGTATTTTTGATTTTTAACAACATTATTATAACTTGATACAAATGTAGTGGTAGTGGGCATACAATGCATTTAAGCAATTAATTTGAGTATGCCCACTGCTTCTCTCTCTTTTTTCTTTTTCTTCTGTATGTTCATTTGTACTTTCCATGCTGGTATTACCTTAGACATGGTTGTCTTTGTTGATATATCGTAGCACCATATTGGGTACTGCCTTTTTTTCTTTTTTCAGTGCTAATATTTGTATGATTCACATCCAATTACTGTGTATAGGTAATTCTTTTCTCTTTTTTTGACAGTCCTTGAGCACAAATGTGTATGTGGTATAATATGTTCTTTAGCGTAACAACTGTAACAGCAACATCAAGCATATTGAAAGGATTTATGGATTTAATTTGTGTTATGACTCTTGGTATACACCTCTGCTGCTTGATAAGTCATGCCACTGGTCTAGTGGATATGTTAATATGCGAGCTTCAAATAGGGCATTAGTCCTTGTATTTGCTCTCTTACACTGACCAATGTAAACCCCTTTTTTAGTAATTATGATTATGGTTGTTGCTACTTTACACTTAAGGAATATAAGGCATTAGTCCAGCAACTGTGTACATTCCTTTTTGTAATACTGATGGTGTGGCAAACTACCACGACCACAATGCATCACTTTGTACCATTGTATTGGAGCGGTCATGTGACCGGTATTTAAACACCTGTGCGTCAGGGACGAGTCGACCACTGACGAGCTCGTATGGTCGGGTGAAACGGACTCGGTCCTTTCTGGTGCGCCGCACCCTCCTCCCCACATGATGTGCTGAGCATCAATACATTTTTGTTACTTTGTCTCAGTTTTTTCTTTTATGCCTCCGTGTGTGTTCCTGGGCTGTCTCCCATGGTGGTGGGAAACGCAGGTTACGATGCATATATATATATATATTTTAAATGAAGACTCACAGCCTAACCTTAGGCTGTGAGAGATTTTGAAGCCCGCACTGCAGCGCATTAAAAAAAGACACTAAAGACTAGATTGTATAGATAAACGGCAACGCGTTTCGTGAGGCTTCTCCTCACTTCGTCAGGCCGATTTTTTTATTGTGAAAAAAGCAACTTTATTTGTGTAAAAAACTACAAGTATAGTGAACATAAAAAGAAGACTACAAATGACTACTTATTTAAAAACAATCCTAGGGGTCCCTGAGATACAAGCAGCATTAATAATATGTAGCATTTCCATTGTAAGCCGTGTTTGTCTTTTACAGGTTCAAAATGTAATCACTGCTCAACTTTGAAAATATGAACTGCAGAGTTTGCGCAAATGGCATTTCAATGCTAAAAATGCATATTAATTATCACTGTTACAGGGCACACAACAATAATTTGAAGTGCTTGGATACATTCAGGATTTTAGACTCTGCCTGGCTTTAAAAATATAAGCTGCAGAGCTATCACAGATGGCATTTCATGCTATATATACATGTTAAAAACCACAGTATCAAGGCACATTTAGAATTGATTCAAACTATGGAAAAGCATTAATGTCATATATACTTAAAAGCCATGATGTGGCCACAATGGTCGCTTCTGTGTCTTAAATATACTTGAGAATAAGAGGTCATCAGATCATATATGCAGTATAGGTCAAGAGACGTGTGTGTGTATCATATAAATGGCACAGTCTAATCTGTACTGAAGATATTAAAGGGAGTGTCATACTCTATTCATATAAGCAGTGGTCTCAATTTGCGTTACCTAGGTCTGTGGTAATGCCTTCTGGATCCGTGATGAGCAAGTGGTTATTAATTTAAAAAGAGGAAGATATCAGAGACCTGGAGAAAGAAAATGCAGGAGGGGAGCATAGTTATATTGCGAGGCCTACAGGGTACCCCTAGGATAATGGAGATCCATATAGAAAAAGTGGTTAAAAACTGGCGACAATAAGGCAGGGGGAGAGAGGTGGCAACAAATTATTGGTTAATTAATCATATTCAAACATTGGCAACAAAAAACAGAGAGGGAGAGTCACTTAAGAAATACATGAAGTTCTGCGTCTTTGTTAACGCCATTGGTAATGCTATCCAAACGCATGATCCATTTGCTTTCACTTTGGCGCAGGGCAAGTTCTCTGTTCCCTCCTCTAGGTGGGGGTGGGATCTGTTGGATGCCTAAAACTTTTATCTTTATATTCAACGGATCATGTTGTTCTCTGTAGTGTACAGCTATGGGGTAAGTGAGGTCTCCATTCTTGATGGCTCTGAGATGCTGAAAGACGCGCAGTTTGAGTTCATTTCTAGTAGAACCAACATAAATTAACCCACACATACAAATCAAAACATAGATTGCATAGTCTGTGACACAAGTAATCCTTTCTCTAATGTGATACTTTCTGGAGCCATTGAACTCAAACTCTGTCTGTCCTTCACACATACGTGGGCATAAATTACAATTTTTTTCACATGTAAAGCATCCTGGAACAGGGTCAGTACTCAGGCTTGTCGTGGTGATTTTGTGCTCACTGTGGCATAGAATGTCGCCTAAGTTAGTATTTCTCCGGTAAGTGATGCTCGGGTGTTCAGGGAGAAAGGATGCAAGGGTAGGGTCTGAAAGAAGATGACTCCAATGTTGGTCTAGAGAGCTTCGAATTCTCTCGTGGTTGGAGTTAAATGTGGTGATAAAGTTCATTTCTTCCTTTGAGCTCGTATGGTGAGCATAGTCAGGTTGACGATTGTTACACTTCCTATTTATCCTTGGCTTGGCTCGTAGAAGAGCTGGTCTGTCCATCCGAGATACTTTGGCCTCTGCTGCCTTAAGCAGTGTATCTGAATAGCCTCTTTGGCTGAAGCGTTGTAGGCAGTGTTGTTTTTCTTGCTGATAATTGCTCTCTTCGCTACATGCCCTTTTGATCCTAATAAGCTCTCCTTTTGGAATGTTGCTTATGTTGGATTGCGGATGCATGCTAGTGCCATGCAGAATGGTGTTGCCTGTTATTTTCTTTCTGAAGAGTGTAGTTTGAAGATTGCCATTTTCAATGTACAATTTTAGATCAAGGTATTCTATACAATGTTTATTAAAAGTACAGGAAAAATGTACATTCCAGATGTTGTTGTTGAGGTATTGAACATAGTCTGTCAGCTCCAGTTTGCTGCCTGTCCATAGAATTAATATATCGTCGATATATCTGAACCACTTCAATACATGACACTCCCATTGAGAGGCCGTCTGGCACCAGGCGTGCTCCCTCTCGAACCAGCCCATGAAAAGGCCTGCATAAGAGGGTGCAAACCTGGTGCCCATAGCTGTGCCCCTTTTTTGAAGATACTGACGGCCTTGAAATAAAAAGTTGTTGTGTGTGAGGATGAACTCGGCTGCTCGTAATAAAAATGCGTTGTGCAAGGAGAAACTCACAGAGCGGCTTTTAAGAAAATATGACATCGATTTTAAGCCATCAGCATGGGCAATGCATGTGTACAGGTTGACAACATCTAAGGTCACTAATATAATATTATCGGACCAAGGGACATTTTCTAGTTCTCTCAGGAGAGCACTTGAGTCTTGGATGTAAGAAGGTAGAGTAGAGACTAGATTTTCCAGATACATATTTACATATTCGGAGAGGTGTTCTGTGAGTGAGTCACAACCAGATACTATGGGTCTGCCCTTAGGAAAACCTGGATCCCCTTTATGCACCTTGGGCAATACATAAAAGACTGAGGTGATAGGAAAGCTGCAAAAAAGATACTCATATTCTTGTTGGGATATTAGGGAGTTTTTCCTTGCCTCTAGAAGCATAGTTTGTAATTCTGATTGGTATAGTGGCGTGGAGTCCTCATCTAAAATCTCATAGCAATCTCTATTATTCAGTTGTCTTAGAACTTCTTTGACATAATCTGTTTCTGACATTAACACAATACTGCCTCCCTTGTCTGCTCGCTTGACCACGACATCTGGATTGTTACTGAGTTCCTTCAAGACTGCCTGTTGGGCTGATGTGAGATTGTTGGTCATGGGCTTGTTAGGCTTGTTGATTTTTTGGAAGTCGTGTTTGACTTTATTTGCAAAAACATCTATCACATTACCCTTGCCTAGATTAGGGGTAAATTTTGACGGTAACTTGAGGCCACTGTCTTCTGCCAGGTTTATGGATATATTTATTTATTTATTTATTTATTCAAAACTTTTGATAACGCGATGGCAGCCCATCTGGCTTCGCACCGCAAATACATTAAAATCATGAACATTGAGGTAAAGGAACAAGAGAAGGGGGAAAGAGACAAGGAAAGGTGGGGAAGGAGAAAAGGAGAAAGCCGGGGATGCGGCCAAATTCATCGAGGGTCTGGAAGGACTTCTTGCTGCACCCTCGGAACTGCTCTCTGTGCCTGGATTCTTTTCTTGTTGTGAGCTGCTCTGTCTATTAACTCTCTGTTGTCTCTCTGTGGGAGCGGTGGGGAGGTGACTCCCCAGTAGATCCGTTGTCCAGTAATCCTTGGATGCGGGTGTTGTGTGTCTGCTGTCTTTGGTTGAGGTAAGTCCTGGTGTGCTGGTGGTTGTAAAGTGGCATCAACAAGGCATGGCTGCGGTCTCCTTTGGGGCTTGACTGTGGGTATGATCTTTTTGGTCACAGAGGGGGTAGTCTGTTTAACTCCCTTATCCTGGTCAAGTAGATGTTGTTTCAGTGTCTTTTTGAAGGTACCAAAATTTGATTGGGTCCTTAGTTCCGTAGGGAGTGAATTCCAGATGGTAACGCCCTTATTACCAATGCATCTTCCTCCTTTAGTGAGTTTTTTAGCTCTGAAGGGATAGCATTTTATGGACTGGGTCGATCTCTGCTCTCTGAGAGAGGGGGGATAGGATATCCAGTTCTGTACGTATCTTGCCCCTCTTTTCTTTATGGCCTTCCAAATCCATGTACATATCTTGAAAGCGATCATAGATGAAATTTTTAGCCAGCCCAGTTTTTCTCTCCAAGGGGTGATCTTGTCTCTCCTTTGTAGGGAGAAGATTAGGCGTATGGCCCTGTTTTGGACTTTTTGGAGCCGCTGCAGAAGTTTGTTGGTACCGCCCAGGTAAATGAATGAGCCATAGTGCAATCTTGATCCTATCAAGGCTTGTGTAAGGGTGACTTTTTGTGAGGTTTCTAGTAATGGGAAGATTCTTGTTAGCGAGTTCAGATGGTGGTTGCTGGACCGGATTGTGGTGGTTGCATGAGCCTCCCCGGACATATCTGAATTAAGCATTATGCCTAGGTCTCTTGTAGTATGGACCGGTGTGGGGGGTTACCCCACTCTGCCGGCCATGGTATCTGCGGCTGGGGGGAGTTCTTCTTTCCTTTTGTGGTCAGGATTTCCGTCTTTGTTTCGTTGAGTCTTAGAAAGTTTTGACTCATCCAATCCTTGATCATGTTTAAACATGGAATGATCCTCTCTCTGTCGGTGCTTTGTAGGTCCACTGCAAGCTGAATATCGTCGGCATAGAGCTGGAAGTGCAGGCCATATTCCTCCAATCGGGTTGCCAAGGGACGTAGGTAAACGTTGAAGAGAGCTGGGGATAGAGCTGACCCCTGAGGGACCCCACATGTAAGTGGCCACGCTTGGGACCAGTTGTCACCCATACGTATGCGCTGAGTCCGGTTGGAGAGAAAAGATGTGAGCCATTGTTTTGCTGTGCCTGTGACCCCCGCGACTTCCTGGAGTCTATTCAGCAAGATGGCATGGTCCACAGTATCGAAAGCCGCCGATAGGTCTAATAGGATCAGGGCTGATTCGTGGTTGATGTCTGCCTTTTTTAACAGAAATTCGCGAATGTCCACTGTGGCCATTTCTGTTCCTCTGTAGGGTCTGAAGCCGGACTGGTGGTCGTGTAGAATGAGGTTGTTTTCTAAGTGGGCTTGGAACTGTTGCGTGACTATATGTTCTGTGATGCGGGCAAGCAGTCTCAGTTGAGTCACCGGTCTGTAATTGCTGCAGTTGGTGGGGTCCGTATCCTGCTTCTTTAAAATAGGGGTTATAACCCCTATTTTCCAAGCCTCAGGAAGTGTTCCGGTTACTAGGCTGGTATTCACCATTCTGGTAATGTCCGGTAGGAGCTCTTCTGTGAGTAACTTTATGTAGGGGGTCGGTAGGGGGTCTAAGATGGAAGACGAGGGGCAGAGCTTCCTGATGATCTGTTTTATCTCCTCTTGCGAGAGTGGCCTGAAAGAATTCAGGCTAGGGCCCCGCCACCTGTCTTTGTCCCTTGAATCTTCTTGCTGGCGAGAGTGATGTTTTGTTGCCAGTTCTTGTTTAATATCTTGACGGATGTTAATGATTTTTGATTGGAAGTGATCGCCTAGTTCTTTGCAGAGGGCTGAATGGTTTGTTTCGCAGATAGATGAATTGCTGGAAATGGGGGGCGTTAAGAGAGCTTTCGTCAATTTGAAGAGGGCCTGGGTGGAGTTAGTGGCTGACTGAATCTGGCCCTGGATATGTTTTTTTTTGGCAGCTTTAATTGCCAATTTGTACGTGACTTGGTGTTTTTGATAGGTGGTAAGGTCACACCTTCTCCTGTGTTTTCTCCATTTCTTCTCCAGGGCTCTACTTCTTGCTTTCATTTCTTGGATCTCTTGCGTAAACCACTTGTTTTTGAGTTGGAGCTTTGGCTTCTTTCTTACTAATTTCTCTGGGCATATCGCATTTCTGGCTAAAATGAGCTTAGTGTGGAATATAGCGTCTTGCTGTTCGAGAGGGAGGTTCACATTGCTGCATGGGACCCACATTTCTCTGAAGGCGTCCCTGGTGAGACCTTTGAAGGTTCTTATGGGAATCTTTACTTGAGCTCGAGATTGAGGTGTGAGCTTACTTTTGGGTTCCCAATCTGCAATCTGGGCTGATAGGAGTTTGTGATCAGCCCATGGAAGATCCTTCATGTGTGGATGGATCAGGGGTGTACCGTGTTGGACTATCAGGTCGAGTTGGTTTTTCTAACTTATGTGTTGAGCCCTCCAGGGCGTTGGTGAAGTCTAAATTTTCAAGTATGCTTGTGAATCTCTTGGTGAAGCGATCTTCTTTCTTGTTGAAATGTATGTTGAAGTCACCACATAGTATCAGTTTCGGCGTGTGTGAGAGTAGTTCTTCTAGGGTTAGTTCCAGTTCATCCAGAAATTGGAGTTCATCGCCTGGGGGATGGTAAATACAGATGATGGTGCTCGCTGGGCAGCTATCTGGACTGCCCTTTACCATGATGTATTCGAATGTGGTAGGCTCAGTTGTTAATGGCAGTTGTTTTAATAGCAGCGATTGTTTGGCAAGAATTGCCACCCCTCCACCGATTCTATCTTTCCTTGGATTGGAGTATAGGTTGTACCCCTCCGGAACCAGGTCGTGTAGAATGGTGTCTGGATGTTGCTTCAACCAAGTTTCGGTGATAGCCAGAGTTTGTATCTCTTGGTGCTGGATGAGGTCATGTATATCTGTGGCATGTAATACTGCTGATCTCGCATTAATGAGCGCTAAGAGTGGAACGTTTTCCTTTCTGCCCTGGGAATGGTTAGATGAATTAAGGCTGGACTCTGGGTTCTGGGGTGTCCCGCTAGTGGGGATGTTATGCCTTGCTGTAAAATCTGCTTCTGAATGGGTTCTGTCTCCGCCTTCTGAGCAGGTGGGAGAGTTAAGGTAGTATGGGGTATCATCTGATTCCTTGCTGGTGATTGTCTGCTTGAAGTTAGTGGTAGCACTTGAGGATGACAGTGACGCCTCCCTGACTGTTAAGGGAGTGACAGAGCCTGCATCCTGATCCGCGGGATGGGGAGTGCTCTGAGCGAGGTCTGATGTACTGACTGATGGGTAGTCTTCAGCTTGATCAAAGCAGAGTCCTTCCCAAATGTCCAAGTGATCCCAGCTTAATGTGCTCTGAATTCTTGGTGCTGCCAGAATGCTTTTCATAAGCTGGCTAGTTGACAGTGTGGCAAAGTCTCTGTTAAATGATGTATCCATAGGATGGCCCGGGTGGGATACTGGGGTAGGCAGGGCCTCGTTGAGCGATGGGGATCCCCGTGGCTGAACAGACCCTGAACCTGGGATAAAGGAAGTGGGATTGGGTAAGGATGACTCTTCCCCTTCTCTCCTGATATGCAAAGGTGTTTTGCAGTGTGTAGTGTCTTGCTTGTCAAGTGTCTTGTCTGCTTTTGGGTTGGAGTGAAAGCTAGGGTGAGGGCCCACTGGGCGCTTACCTCCTTCCTGTTGGTCAATGACCTCTGATGGGCTCGGGTGTATTAGTGCCTTCAAATCCACGGTTGCTGCGTTGTCCTGCTCCTCCAGCGGCCCGTCGAGGCCCGGACAGGCACAGACAGGCAAAGTCCTTGTCCGCCCGGCTCCTTTGCCGCTCAGCGGCTTTGCCTGGCGGCTGCGTTGTTTCCTTATTATTGGCCGGCTCCGGTCCTGATTAGTCCTTCCTTTCTTTCGTGGGCTGGGCCCATGTCCCTCCTGCTCCAGGGATCTTGCTGGATTTTCAGCCGCCATGATGGGACTGGCGAGGTTGCATTGAGGCGCTCTGGCGGGTGCTGCGCTGGCGCCGTTGCCACTGATCACTTGCTCCCCCATGATGCTGGTGAGTGGGGTTGATTGTGGCCTGATTTCCGCCTGTCTGTCCCAGATGGATGTTGTTTTGACACAGACAGGCGAAGTCCTTGTCCGCCCAGCTCCTTTGCCGCTCGGCGGCTTTGCCTGGCGGCTGTGCTGTTTCCTGGTTATTGGCTGCCTCCGTTCCTGATTGGTCCTTCCATTCTTTCGTGGGCGGAGCCCATGTCCCTCCTGCTCCGGGGATCTAGCTGGATTCTCAGCTGCCATGATGGAACTGGCGGGGTCGCTTTGAGGCGCTCTAGCGGGGTCTAAGCTGGCGCCATTGCCACTGTTCACTTGCACCCCCATGATGCTGGTAAGTGGGGTAGATAGGTTCCTCTGCCGACCTGAGGACTTGGTGGAATACCCTCATCTTCACCAATCGGCTACGAATCTTGGACACAAGCCATTCAGGTCCTTCCACACCCAACCAGTCATCCTGTACAGCACAAGGGCCTCAACCATGAGCCAACGTAGCTGAAAACTGTACCGAGAAATTAACTTTCCCAGGCTCTCCACTGACATTTTGGGACAGTGCAGGCCTTATATTAAAGTGATGCGAGCCCCTCCTTGGGCACTGAATCCATCGGCATGATGCGCGTAATAAAAGATTTATCCATTCATATCTATCCATCGGATTAGTTGACATACCCCACTACTCTGTCCACCGGTTGTTCTATGGAAAAGGAGGAAATGATCGCTACTCATAGGACGCGAGCTGACTTGGAGAAGACAGTGGTGTTTACCCGGGCCAGTAGAAAGGCAATGCTGCCTCTTCAGTAGCAACCCCCCTCCTCCTCTTTGAGTACTTCAGTCATCGAGGTATTAAGAAGTGAATTGGCTGAACCTTCTGCTGCCTAGTTCTTTATCTTCACTAGAGCTAAAGGAGCCCCTTCCTTCTTCCAGCAGCTATCTGCCATACTGGTAGTATAGTGTGCATGTAATTTTCAAATCTCCTTTGCCTGTGGGCTCTAGACTGTTTGTACAACGGGTAAGACTGGTGAATTGCAAGCGAGTACATCTGTTTAACTCCATTCTT
>JAUCMQ010000112.1:0-10412 GCA_032360725.1 Desmognathus amphileucus | reverse complement strand
ACTGAGCTGCATGGTAAATTTATGGCTGAATATCTTAGAAATAACATCTTACCAGATGGCCTATTTGTTAGGAACATACCGCGTGTTTATACCACCTATAAACCATTTTTGCTAGCCTGGAGCCACATTGGGAATAAATGCTCGAGTGATTGGATGGCCTTGATTATTGAAACGTCTATTGAATTGCTGTCTAAAGAAGAAGCTGAGATTATTGCGGAATGTGAGAAGTTCCTTAACAATTCAGCCATTACTGATGCTCAGAAAAAGCTAGATCAGTTACAAAAAAGTATAGATGAATTCAAAATTGACATTTTGAAACAAAAAGTTGACAAACTCAAGAAAGATATACAACAATTCTCTAATGAGAGGACTTACCCGTACTTGAAGGAAGATTTCTACCAAAAGGAAGAGAATGCACAAAATCGTTCTTTCTCTACTCCCAAATTCAATCAACAAAAACGTTTCAATCAGGGTCGAAGAGTTACTTTTAGTAATTCATCATATTCTGATAATTCTGAGGATGACACACAGAGTACTGGTGGTCGACAGAATAGGAGTTTTTTAGGGCAAAGAGGACAGAGAGGCCGAGGCAGACACAATGGGGGATACCAACGACACAACATGCAGACTCGCTCTCGGAACTAATGAGTGATTCAACCACCCCCTTTGAGGTTGGTTCCTCTGTAGCTCCCCAGACTGCTGTAATGCCAATACCTATTTTCAATCTATCTAATCATACCTTAAGTTCTGACGAAATCAATTTATTGAGTAAGGGTTTATCTTTTGTACCCACCAGTAGACCAGATCTTTTCCGCACCCGGATTGAACTACATAATTTTTTCAGAACTATTCGTTTGAAAAAATTCTTCTGTGATCAAGCTTCAAGACCTAGTGATAATGTAACTGGCCTCAAGCCGATTTCTAACTTTAACCCTCCTATACATCTTTTAGGGCCTGAAATGATCACTTTTGAGAATCATGTACTAAATGACCTTAAGAAAATTGAGGCCACGAATACTTTTGTACGTTATAACCTTACTCGTGGCGAACATCTCGCCATTCAATCCCTGAAGGACAACCGCAACATTACCATCAAAAGTGCGGACAAGGGTGGTGGCATTGTTATCTGGGAAACTGAAAAATATGAATCTGAAGTGTACAGACAGCTAAACAATCCTGTACATTATACCTCATTGACGTCTGACCCTACTTCTGATCTGTCTAGTGAAATAAAATCTTTGGTTTTAGTAGGTGTTGACAATAATTGGATTTGTCCAGAGGAAGCTTTGTTCCTAATCAATGAGACTCCAAAAAAACCGGCTCTTTATTTGCTGCCCAAAGTTCACAAGAATCCGGTTTCTCCTCCTGGCCGTCCTATCATTGCAGGGATAGCATCAATCTTGGAGCCTCTGTCTATTTTCGTAGACAAATATCTCAGACCGTTCGTTGAAGACATTACCAGCTATGTGCGTGACTCATCAGACATGCTTACTAAAATCGAGAGATGGAGTTTTGACCCTGCTGTGGATCTGATGGTTACTGCTGACATTGAGTCACTTTATACTAACATTCCCCAGGATGGTGCCTTGTTGGTGTTGGAACATACGCTTAACCTAAGACCTTTTCCACACCGCTGTCCCACTAATTTTATTCTGGAGTGTGCCCGCTTGGCACTGACTAGAAATTACTTCTTGTTTAACAATTCGTTTTTTCTACAATGCAGCAGCACTGCGATGGGCGCCACCTTTGCCCCAAGTATAGCCAACCTTTATGTTGCCAATTTTGAGGAGCTTTTCATTTATCCCGATTGTAACCCGTTTCGTGCTTGTATTAGAGGTTGGTCGCGTTATATTGATGACATTTTTTTCATCTGGAGGGGCTCCGAGCAAGATCTTTTATCTTTTCAAACCTGGATTAATGCACTAGATTCCCATTTGAGGTTCACCTTTAACCACAGCAATGTCCAGATCCCATTTCTCGATCTACTTATTAAACATGAAGATCAGATATTATACACAGATCTGTACCGTAAACCTAGCGACCGGAACACTCTTTTACATTTCACTAGCAATCACCCTATGCCATTAAAAGAAAATCTTCCGTTTGGCCAGTTTATTAGGCTTAGGAGGAACTGCACCAGGTTAATTGACTTTGATACCCAGGCGGAGATTCTCTCTGCCCGTCTGAGTGCACGCGGGTACCCTAAACGAGTTATAAGAAGGGCTCGCAAACGTGCTCGATATAACCATCGGGAATGGTTACTTAATGCAACACATGAGACTACTGATTCCACCCAAATTACCTGTGTAACCACCTTTGATTCCCACAGTTCGGATTTGAAACGCAGTATTCTTAGAAATTGGCATATTCTCAACACGGCCGATTTTCAGTTGACTAAACCCAGATTTGCCTACAAAAGACAACGCAATATTAAAGACCTTGTTACTTTTACACATCGGGAACCTGTTAGGTTTCCCTCTCAGAATTGTCTTGAAGCTGCTGTAAATCTCCCTCCCATCAAGGGACACCATAGGTGTGGGGACTGTTCAGTGTGTGACCAGACGATCACTACTGACTCATTTACATGTGGAGACAAACAATATGAACTGTCAGATCATACCAATTGTAGAACAACAGGTGTGATATATGCTATCTTTTGCCCGTGTAACCTTTTATATATTGGTAAAACTACCACCGAGGTACGGACAAGGATAATTAAACACAAGTCATGTATTCGATGCCAGACTAAGGGTGCTCCCATGGTTGATCACTTTATCAGACAACAACACTCTGAAGAACAGCTCAAGTGGCTTGTTATAGAGAAAGTTCGATTGTCTAAAAGAGGAGGTGATTTTGACGCACGACTCCGGTACAGGGAACAGTGGTGGATTTTTCAGTGTAACTCCTATCTTGTTGGTCTAAATGATACTATCGAATGGAATGCTTTAGGGTACGATATGCGTAACAAGACCATTTAGGAGTTCTTAAGATCCATATGGAATATACTACGCTGTATGTAACAACATGTTGTGGTGTTACTTTATATGATTGTCCAAGTGTGAAGTAGCTCTAATTGTAAAATATTCTTGTACCCCGCTACCGGTGCTCCTTTCTTTAGGAGCCTGTTCTACTGCTGTTCATCTGTCATCAATATTGCTCCCTCCTTGATGTATCATGATTGCAACTGTCATTATGCTGGCTAAACTTTGCTACTTATAATCTGTAGCGTGCAGGCAGGCATTTTTATTATTGTTTTTAAAAAAGTGGTGTAACAACAGGCTGTCGTGTTACTCTATATAACTGTCCAAGTGTGAAGTAGATCCAATTATAAATATTTCTGCACCCTGCAACCTGTGTTCCTTAATATGTGAGCACCTTTTACTGCTGCTCGTGTGGCATCAACATTGCTTTTGTTGTGATGTACTATGCTTGCAACTGTTACTATGCTGATTCAATCTTGCTGCTTACAGCCGGCAGTTCTACTATTGTTTTTCTAAAAGATGACGCCTTTGTCAAGATGTGTATCCTTCCACCTGGGTATTTTGACTTCTAACACTGTGGGTTTAGTCTGACAAATACTTGCGTGTTGTATTTAACATATAGGCATTATTGTTTTTCCCCAGGGCTGTTTGTCTGGACAGTACTTTCTGGTTGGAAACTCGACATTTGTTCTCTAGGGAGTTTGGCCGCCCTCGGGTGCAGGCTCAGAGATTTGTCTTCTTTAGGAACGGCCGTCTCTCGTTGAACTTTTTACCATTGCAAAATGGCCGCTGTGTTCGGCCTGAGCCTATCGTGTAATGATTGCCCTGCTTGAGCTTGCTTCAGACCGGCACCTTTTTGGATATCTTCATGTGCCTGTGCCCATTGCAAAATGGCCGCTCGATTATGCTGATCTGCCCGATATTATATTCTAATGTGAGACGTACCAAGCCTTGTGGCCGCACGACCGTTGAACATTTTGTTGGCCAGTGGTAGTATTATTATAGTCTACATGCTTGTGTCGGCCAGTGCGATGATGTATTTACAGCCTCACTTTGTCATCATGGTAACGCTAGCATCCACGGCGTGTTGTTGGCTCATGGTAGCTCCGCCCATGTGTCTTTAAAGTCCGTGAGTATGGCATCATTTTACACCTGTTCACCGGAACGGCTGCCCAGACGCCGTGGCGCTACCGCGCTTTTTCCTGGCCTCTATCGACTGACGTTGCTAGCCACACCCCTCGGGATGTGGAATAGCTTGAGGTGTTCTCCTCTGTGATGCCATCACATAACGTCTCTCCTGATACAATTGTTGGAATTTTGGAAGATCTCTGAATATGCTTGAGCTTGGTTTCTGGAATTTTACTAGAAAGCTGTTTTGTCCTGATGCAGGCTCACCACTCCACATGAGCCGAAACAATTGTCGACTTTTTCAAACAAAGTACTGTCCACTGCTGTGAGGTAGACTGTAAGCTTCCTCCTCTGTGATGCGAAAAAATTGTTTTTTGCATCCTATTGGTGAAAGCAGGGACAGCCCACGTCGCTGTGAGTTCAGGTAGCTTGGCAAATTGATTTTGCTTCAACGTGTTTTCCTTGCTCCTTTAGGCCTATGTGGCCTATTTTTCCACAGTTGTTTTTTAATATTTTTATATTTTTGTACTGTTTATACTGTGTGAACTAATTGTGAATAAAATTGCTCTGTGATTTTTTATGAACTATTTAATGGAGTTATATCTAAATTCAATAAATCTTTGATATATTCTCCTTTACCCAAATGGGAAACGATTGATTCTTTTTCTCAATTGAACTTTATACTGTGTGACGACTATGATACAGATATGAGATTTGTGTAAATTCAGTGTTAACGTAGCCTCTCATACTGATTGCTAATGCACCCGTGTGTTTCATGATTGTAGCACAACCTTCTGGTTGTTGGGTCCCGTTTTTTAGTTACTTTTTTGATTTATTCTACAGCTGTCTCCTCCTGTGATACTTTATTGTATTTTGGTTTGCTGAAGTGTGCCACTTTTGCATACACAATGGAAAAATTAACTATGAAAACATACACTGCTGAACAAATTTGTGCTCTATTAGAAGACAGCACTTTTCTAGGAGATGAGAATACACCTACTATTTTGATTCATCAAACTGAATTTGATAACATCACTAGATTAAAAAAACATAAAATAAGAACTGAGCTGCATGGCAAATTTATGGCCGAATACCTTAGAAATAACATCTTACCAGATGGATTAATTGTTAGGAACATACCGCGTGTTTATACCACCTACAAACCATTCCTGTTGGCCTGGAGCCACATTGGGAATAAATGCTCTAGTGATTGGATGGCCTTGATTATTGAAACGTCTATTGAATTGCTGTCTAAAGAAGAAGCTGAAATTATTGCGGAATGTGAAAAGTTCCTCAACAATTCAGCCATCATTGATGCCCAGAAAAAGCTAGACCAGTTACAAAAAAGTATAGAGGAATTCAAAACTGATATTTTGAAACAAAAAGTTGATAAACTTAAGAAAGATATACAACACTTCTCTAATGAGAGGGTTTATCCGTACCTTAAGGAAGATTTTTATCAAAAGGAAGAGAATGCACAGAACCGTTCTTTTTCCACTCCTAAATTCAATAAACAAAAACGTTTCAATCAGGGTCGAAGGGTTACTTTCAGTAATTCATCATATTCTGATAATTCTGAAGATGACACACGGAGTACGAGTGGTCGACAAAATAGGAGTTTTTTAGGGCAAAGAGGACAGAGAGGTCAAGGCCGAGGCAGACACAATGGGGGATACCAACGACACAATATGCAGACTCGCTCACGGAACTAATGAGTGATCTAACCACCCCCTCTGAGGTTGGTTCCTCTGGAGTTCCCCAGACTGCTGTAATGCCAATACCTATTTTCAATTTATCGAATCATATGTTAAGCTCTGATGAAATTAATCTATTGAGTAAGGGCTTATCTTTTGTACCCACTAGCAGACCTGATCTTTTTCGTACCCGGATTGAACTACATAATTTCTTTAGAACTATTCGTTTGAAAAAATTCTTCTGTGATCAAGCTTCAAGACCTAGTGATAATGTAACTGGTCTTAAACCGATTTCCAACTTTAATCCTCCTATACACCTCTTAGGGCCTGAAATGATCACATTTGAGAATCATGTACTAAACGACCTCAAGAAAATTGAGGCTACGAATACTTTTGTACGTTATAATCTCACTCGTGGCGAACATCTAGCCATCCAATCCTTGAAGAACAACCGCAATATTACCATCAAAAGTGCGGACAAGGGGGGTGGCATTGTCATCTGGGAAACCGATAAATATGAATCTGAAGTATATAGACAGCTAAACAATCCTGTACACTATATTTCATTGACATCTGACCCCACCTCTGATCTGTCTAGTGAAATAAAATCGTTGGTTCAAGTAGGTGTTGATAACAACTGGATTTGCCCAGAGGAGGCTTTGTTCCTAATGAATGAGAACCCAAAAAAACCAGCTCTTTATTTGCTGCCTAAAGTTCATAAGAATCCGGTTTCTCCTCCTGGCCGTCCCATCATTGCAGGGATAGCATCAGTTTTGGAGCCACTGTCGATTTTTGTAGACAAATATCTCAGACCGTTTGTTGAAGATATCACCAGCTATGTGCGTGACTCATCAGACATGCTCACTAAAATCGAGAGATGGAGTTTCGACCCAGCTGTGGACTTAATGGTTACTGCTGACATTGAGTCACTGTATACTAATATTCCTCAAGATGGTGCCTTGTTGGTGTTGGAACATATGCTTAATCTAAGACCTTTTCCACACCGTTGTCCCACTAACTTTATTTTGGAATGCGCCCGCTTGGCACTGACTAGAAATTACTTTATGTTTAACAACTCGTTCTTTCTACAACGCAGCGGCACCGCGATGGGTGCTACTTTTGCCCCAAGTATTGCTAACCTTTATGTTGCTAATTTTGAAGAGCTGTTCATCTACCCCGACTGTAACCCGTTTCATGCTTGTATTAGAGGTTGGTCGCGTTATATTGATGACATTTTTTTCATTTGGAGGGG
Organism: Desmognathus amphileucus; assembly: GCA_032360725.1. Classification (NCBI taxonomy): domain Eukaryota; kingdom Metazoa; phylum Chordata; class Amphibia; order Caudata; family Plethodontidae; genus Desmognathus; species Desmognathus amphileucus. Next base: position 3,357 of record JAUCMQ010000112.1, on the reverse strand, counting down.
CTCTGAGCAAGATCTCCTATCCTTCCAAACTTGGATTAATGCACAAGATCCTCACTTGAGATTTACCTTTAACCACAGCGATGTCCAGATTCCATTTCTCGATTTACTTATTAAGCACGAAAATCAAGTGTTATACACGGATTTGTACCGTAAACCTAGTGACCGTAACACTCTTTTACATTTCACTAGTAATCACCCTATGCCACTAAAAGAAAACCTTCCGTTTGGCCAGTTCATTAGGCTAAGGAGGAACTGTACGAGGCTAATTGACTTTGATGCCCAGGCCGAGATTCTCTCTGCCCGTCTGAGTGCACGTGGGTACCCTAAACGTGTCATAAGAAGGGCCAGGAAACGTGCTCGATATAACCATCGGGAATGGTTACTTAATACAACGCATGAGACTACAGACTCCACTCAAGTCACTTGTGTAACTACTTTTGATTCCCATAGTTTGGATTTGAAACGTAGCATTCTTAGAAATTGGCATATTCTCAACACGGCTGATTTTCAGTTGACCAAACCTAGATTTGCCTATAAAAGACAACGTAATATCAAAGATCTCGTCACCTTTTCATATCGGGAACCTGTTAAGGTTCCTTCTCAGAACTGTCTTGAGGTTGCTGTAAATCTCCCCCCCATTAAGGGACACCATAGATGTGGGGATTGTTCAGTATGTGACCAGACGATCACCACTGACTTATTCACATTTGGAGACAAACAATATGAATTGTCAGACCATACCAACTGTAGAACGACAGGTGTGATATATGGTATCTTTTGCCCCTGTAATCTATTATATATTGGTAAAACCACCACCGAAGTACGGACAAGGATAATCAAACATAAGTCATGTATTCGGTGCCAGACTAAGGGCGCTCCCATGGTTGATCACTTTATCAATAAGCAACATTCTGAGGAACAACTTAAATGGTTGGTTATAGAGAAAGTTCGATTGACTAAAAGAGGAGGTGACTTTGATGCACGACTCCGATATAGGGAACAATGGTGGATTTTCCAATGTAATTCCCATCTTTATGGTCTAAATGATACTATCGAATGGAATGCTCTAGGGTACGATATGCGTAACAAGACCATTTAGGATTGTTTAAGATCGGTCTGGAACATACTACGCTTGATGTAACAATACGCTGTGGTGTTATTTTACATAATTGTTTAAGTGTGATGTAGATGCTCCACTATTTACTTTAGGTTGTTAATATTTAGGTATATTGTATGAAAATTGTAAATATTCCTGCATTCTGCAACCTTTGTTTTATTATAGGAGCAATCTGTACTGCTGATCATTTGTCATTAATACTGTTCTCTTTTTTGATGCACTATGATTGTAACTGTCATTATGCTTGCTAATGTCGCTGCTCACAGTCTGTGGCTTGTAGGTGGGCAATTCCACTATTGTCTTAAAAGATGATGCCCCTGTTAAGATACGTACCCCACCATCTGGGTACTTTTGTTTTCTAATACTGCGGGTCGAAACTGATAAATATCTATACTTTTTGTATATAGCAAATAAGTATGGCCCCTTTTGATTATGAATGGACAGTATTTTTGTTTGGAAATTTGATATCTGTTTCCTGGGGTGTGTGGCCGCTTTTGGTGTAGTTTCAGAGATCCGTTTGGGCTCTTTGTTAAGGAATGGTCATCTCTCCCTTTTAAAACCTTTATCATTGCAAAATGGCCGCCGTGTTTGGTTTGAGCCCAGTGTGTAATGGTTGTGTTGCTTGGGCTTGTTCCGGACCTGTACGATTTTGTATGCTTTGGTATGACTGTGCCTATTGCTCAATGGCCGCCCCTTCCATTCAGATCGGCCTGATGACTTGTACCCTTACGTGAGATAGATTGGGTCCTGTGGCTGTACGACTTTGTCGGCCAGTGTGTTTACAATTACAGCCTGTACGACGGAGGGAGACTGAGCCCATTGCAAAATGGCCGCCCCTGCTGTTCAGACCGGCCCGATACACTGTGTCCTTGTGTGGGACGCTTAGATCGGCCTGATGACTTGTACCCTTACGTGAGATATATTGGGTCCTGTGGCTGCACGACTTTGTTGGCCAGTGTGTTTACAATTACAGCCTGTACGACGGAGGAAGACTGAGCCCATTGTAAAATGGCCGCCCCTGCTGTTCAGACTGGCCCGATGCACTGTGTCCTTGTGTGGGATATGCTGGGTCCTGTGGCTGCGCGACTAATGAAGACCTTGTCGGCCAATGTGATTACAATCGTGGTTTGCACGATCGAAGGAGATTCTGTCGGCCAATGTGAGTATGTGGTTACAACTATAGTTTGATATTATGGAAGCGTCAGCGCTTACGGCGTGTTGTTGTCTCTGGGTAGCTCCGCCCATGTGTCTTTAAAATCTGTGAGTATGGTATCATTTCACATCCGCCCACTGGAACGGCTGTCCAGACGCCGCGGCGCTGCCGCGTTTTTTCTGTGCCTCCTTTTGGCCCCTATCGGTAAGCGCTATCTAGCACTCTTTAAACTCTTTGTTTAATATACTTTTTCATTGTGCTTTAACCGACGGCACTGTTACAGATAGTCTGTAACGTTGTTGGAACCGGCACTCTGTACCTATGCCTGTATGTTTGGTAATGGTCATGCCCTTATGAGCTTGTTCTGGAATTTGTCATTAGTATTTGTCTTCCTTAGACTCAAGCGGAATTTTATTATAAGGTTTTGTCTGCGTACATAGAGTTGGACTATGGCATTTCATATATCTAGACTGATGGGTTTGTCACTTTGTTTCTCTCAGACTGATGTTGCTAGCCACACCCTTCTGATGTGGAACAGCTCGAGGTGTTCTCCTCTGTGATACCATCATACAACGTCTCTCCTGGTAATTTCCATTTAAAAGATTCTGTTGTGTATGTTTTTTGGATAAAGTGGCACTTTCTAAGTTTTATTTGGTTACTGGTTAATTAATGGTTTTTTGGTTTTATTGTTTTTCACTCGTGGTGTTCTGGGCCTTATTCATTCACGGGGTTCCTGGCTTTTTTGGTATCATGTGGTGGAGTACACTTATTTCTTGTCTTTTACTTTGTTGTTTGGTTTCCCGTTTGTTTGCAGATACAATTGTTGGAATTTTGGAAGATCTTTGAATACATTTGAGCTTGGCCTCTGAAATACACCAGAAAACTGTTTGTCCTGATGCAGGCTCACTTATCCATATGAGCCGAAACAATTGTCGACTTTTCAAACAAAGTACTGTCCACTGCTGTGAGGTAGACTGTAAGCTTCCTCCTCTGTGATGCGAAAACATTGTTTTTTTGCATCCTATTGGTGAAAGCAGGGACAGCCCACGTCGCTGTGAGTTCAGGTAGCTTGGCAAATTGATTTTGC
>JAUCMQ010000111.1:0-10417 GCA_032360725.1 Desmognathus amphileucus | reverse complement strand
AAGCTAGTCACTCCAATAATGGTATTGGGCTCAGGCATAGACCTAAGGAAAAGGACTTCACAGTCCGGCACAATATTCTTTATAATGGTGGCGGCCATCTTAAGTTACTCCAATAGTGATATTGGTTAAGGCATAGACCTAAAGAAAGGACTTCACAGTCCGGCACAATAGTCATTAGCATGGCGGCGGCCATCTTCCCGACAACTCGGGGTACAGCCGGCATCCCGGCAACTGAGGTTTCAGGCCGGAAAGCCGGCTACCTTACCGGCGATAACGCCAGTTCTGAAGTCCGGAGCGGGGCAGATACGAGGGTGAGGGAGCGAATCCTAACAGTGCCTGAGAAGAGCAGCTGCTGCCTCTGCAGTCACGACGCAGGAAGGGGGGTGACCGGGCGGGGCTAGGTGAGGTAGAGGGACATCCGAAAAAAAGGGGCAGCTCTGGCACACACTTCCCTGGCGAGCCGTAGGAAGCGACTCGAGAGGGGACTGAGGGAGATCTTGAGGAGGTCTTAAGCGGGTCCTGAAGTGGTACGAGGTGTGTACTTAATGAAGCAGGTAGGGTGTCCAGAGATAAGGGGACTTGCTGCCACCGCCTGCAGCATGCAATTACGAAGGCGCATGGCAACCGCCGAACTCGCCCAAGGAAGCTATTGGCTGCCTCGATTGGCCGGCTCGTGCTACACCCATTCTGCAGCGTGTGACACACAGGAGGCAGTGCATGAGGGTAAGACTGAGCAATGATGCCTTAGTAATGTATGTGCATGTGACAAGATATGCCGATCACCCAAAGTGAAAGTAAGGCTATACCTGCTTAAGATAGCTAATGTGTGGACACCAGAGTACAATTTACCAGTGTAATCATGAGAAAATTAATCATTAGACACCAGACTACTGATAGCTAGCGCATGTGAGGACTGTTACCTATAATGAGTGTCTACTTTTGTAAGTACAGTGCATCACTACTACTACTTAGTACTTATAGTGTGTCACAATTACTACCTATACCAACTACTACCTATGTACAGCGTGTCACTACGACTACCTAGTATCAACAGTGTGCCACTATTATTACCTATACCAACTACTACCTACAGTATCTACCTACCATCAAGCTAGTGTGTAACAATTCTATGTAAAGCCTCTAATAGCTCACTTGCAACAGCCTAGATTTGATATACTTTAAAACAGGCACTTGTGGATCCACTTTTGAAAAAATCCTCTTTGGATCCCCTATTACCTCAAAATTTCTGACCTTTTTTGCTCCTTTCATTTCTTATGAAGCTGGAGAAACTGTTCACCTCTCAACTAAAGACCTTCTCGGAAGCATCAGACATTCTTGACCCCTTTTAACTTGGATTTCACCCTCTTATAGGCACTGAGCTGGGTCTGTGTCGGTGCTGGATGATCTCACGCTCATCAGAGATCAGGGGGATGTGGCTGGCTTAATTGTGCTGGATCTTTCAGCAGTTTTCGATACTATTGACCACCACAACCTCCTGGCTCGGTTATGGGAAGCTGATATCTCCGGTGTGGCCCTAGACTGGTTCAAGGCCTTCTTTTCTAACCATTCTCAATATATTTTTCTGGTTCGGGGTCGCTGAGACTTATAGTTCACGTCGCACGCATGTGCCACGTAAACTATTAGCCTTAAAAACCCCTTCCGATGAGGATTTTGTGGGGGTGTTCACTCAGACTGGAGTTTAGATTTACTATTCTCAACTCCAGTCTGTGCAATTTGGGAAAAGTGCTGGATCGTCATGGCGAAAAACGCAAGTTGAATACAGGGGTCACCGTTTTTCTATCCCCCTTTCGCTCTGAGTCTTCCCCCATTTCTTATGGGGCTTCTCAAGAGTCAGCTCTTTCCTCTCTATCTAATAATGTTTATATTCAGCCTCTTGCTCATCTCATTTACACCCATAGATTCAGGTTTTATTCCAATGCCAATGACACCCAGCTGCTGTTCAGACTTGATCTGGAGTGTGAAGTCATGGCAGCTCGGCTACTTAATTGCCTGAAAGACTTTGGGGGTTGGATGAACAACACCTGGCTGAAATTGAATGGGGACAAAATGGAAGTCCTGCTGGTGGGACCTTCTCAATACCTTTTTGCCTCATCTGTCTGGACTCTGGATTTCTGGCCCAATTTGCTTGGCACTTTCCCTCTCCATGTCAAGGTCACCAAGGACCTCGGCATTAAAATTATGAGTTCTTGCTCACCTGAAACGCACATCAGCACTGCGTGTAGCACAGGATACCTCAAACCCAAAACTTTAAGGAAAATGTTCACTATTATTCCTCACCAATTTAAAGCCTCTGTTTTTTCCAGTTCAATTTATGTCTCCATTTATTATTGTAATGTGACTCTACTTGCACAATCTGATAAGCAGGTAAACTGTCTTCAGGTTCGCCAAAATTCTGCGATTTGGCTGGTCATGGGTCTTTTCCGTCGCTCCCCTATTTCTTTTCACTGTTGTAGAGTACACTGGCTTCCTGTTAAGACCCATATCCAGTTCAAGGCCCTTTGCCTGGTACACCGGTCTTGCATGGCTCTGGCTGTCTCAGTCTTAGGGATAAGATTACGTGCTTCTGCCCCAGTCGCCTTTTGCATTGCTGTACTGCTGCCATCTTTGTTGTCCCACGCTTCTACTATATGCGCTTTAGTGGACCTTCTTTTTTGGTAGCTTCCCCTGAACTAAGGCTGCTCCCCTGGATCCATCTGAAACTGGCCTACACACTGTTACCTCAGTTGCCAAGTCGGTCTCTGCTCCGCCCACCTGTGCCTCTGTTGTTCTAGTTGCCATTCTGAGTCTGGCTGAAACCTGTACAGATACTGTTATTGTCAATCGGAACGCTCCCATATTACAGAGCCAGTCTCTACAGTACCTGCCCATTCCTCCGATATCTTGGTTAAAATCTTGTGTTCGGCTGAAAGTAGTCCTAATTCTGTTTCAGATAGGAAGACCGCTCCCTTACTTGTCGAGTCGGTCTCGACCCCACTTTTTTGTTTTTCTGATATTGTGGCTGATGTGTCAATGACTGTTCCTCTTGCTGCACTCTCTGTCAGTGCTGTTCCACCTGTCTGACCTTCTGATGTGTTTCTGCACCTGCTTCTGCTTTACCTACTGCATTTTTTGTGGGCTCTTCCATGAACACAGTACTTCATGATAACATGAATTCTATCACACCTCCCACATTACACGCCTCTCTGTTACAGGCAACTGCAGTAAATAATATGGAAAATGGTTCATGTGGGAATTCTGGCCTTGTCTTTGACAATAACAACCCTAATGTATGCACACATTTGCAAACACCCACGGAAAGTACCATTAACCCCACATTAGGGGGGTTCATTGGCTGTACCTTGTTTAATGGGACACTTACTATGTTCCCGCGCTTGAAAGTTTCTCTTTTTTATAGCTGGTCTCTAGTGAAACATGCCGTCGAAATTGCTTATTATATCTCTGTTGAGGGTATTGATATCTTAGCTGTCAAAGAGACCTGGCTCAATGAGGCTGCTACCCATGCTGCCAGCCTGGCCACACCAGATGTTTTTTTCTATAGTGCGAGTTGATCGAACTAACACCAAAGGGGGAGGGGTCGCTGTTATCTATAGGGATTCTCTTGACATACATGAGGTGTCAACCTACACCGTCGACTCATGTCAGCATATTTTTGTAAAGTTAAAACTTAATTCAAACACCATCAGGGTCATTTTGGGTTTTGCTTTGAGGAGAAAAATGCGTAAATAAATGTGTATACGCATTTTTTACACATTTTTCCTCAAAGCAAGATTATGGGCTGTGCGCACAGCCCACGCAAAAAACACACGGAGGTTCCGCAAGAATCTCTGTGTGTTTTTTGGCTTAGGGCACGCATGATTATGGGTTTCCCCCACGCATCACAAATGCGTGCAATTATGCGTGCAGTACGCAAAAAAGTAAAGTTGGTCCCTACCATGCGTAGGAACCAACTTTGCTTTCCATTTTGTGAATGAGGAAATGTAAAATGTTTCATTCATAATGCGCAAAACTTATGTGAATGAAATCTTTTTACAAAGATTTCATTCACAATGCAAATGCAGAAGACTAGTGGCATTGCCAATGATAGTCTTCTGAATTTGCTTTTTCACAGATCCTACGCATATTTTATGCGTAGGATCTGTGCCATACGGATGAGAAATGCTTATGTTTTTGCGCAGAAAACACTGGATATGCATTTTTCAACTCATAATCTCACTGAGAGCCTCCGTGAGATTTATAAGTATGCGTGCACTCCACAAATGCGGAGTGCATGCACTTTTTTTACACAGCACTCCGAATGAGGCTGCATGTTGGGCCTGTTATTTATTTACTATCTGTAACCAAATATGCCTGATTTTGAGGAGCAGTTTTTATCCCTGTTAGGTGGTATCCTGAAACAATCTACCCATCTATTGGTGCTGGGAGGATTTTAATTATTGGGTATCTGATTCCTCTGACACACAGGCCACTTCCCTCACTCAGTCATTGGAGGCTATGGGTCTTGCTCAACAGATAAAAAGTCCAACTCATAGGGATAGGAAGATTCTTGATTGTGTCCTTACACACAATGTTACCATCTCAGATGTTAGTATCGACCCATGTCCCTGGACAGATCATTCATTTTTCACCTTTGACCTCCATCTTCCCTTAAACCCCCAACATGTTGGGGTCACACTGGGGCACATTCAACATAAAATCAGATTATTTGCAGATGATATTATCCTATCATTAACAGACCCCACATTCTCCCTGCCGGACGTGATAGATGAGTTGGAGAGGTATTCAGAGGTCTCGGGGTTCAAAATAAACTACGAAAAATCTGAGGCCCTTATCATTTCACTTACCACTGCAGAATTGGTGGAAGCTAAGGCCATTTCCCCTTTTATATGGACCTCAAAGCGTATTAAATATTTAGGAATTAATATACCAGCTGATTTGGCTGCACTATATACAACTAACTATATGATGTAGCTTGCGGAGATCAGAGCAGACCTGGCCAAATTGAAAAACATTACAACATCCTGGCTAGGTAGAACCAGTATTGTAAAAATAAATATACTCCCGAGACTTCTTTATGCCTACCAAGCTCTGCCGGTTGAAGTACCAAAGGAGGCCTTGTAAAATATGCAGAAAGCCGTAATGCATTTTATTTGGAACGGGAGAAAGCCAAGGGTCAAAAAACAAATTCTCTACCTGCCCAAAAGACGGGGAGGGTTGTCCTGCCCGGACATAGTGAAGTATTATGTGGCGGCACAACAAAGAGTGATTTGGGACTGGTCAAGGGAAGATTCGACGAAGATCTGGGTTCAGATGGAAGACTTACTAGTAAGAGGTAGACTGGGAGTGCAACCCTGAATAAGAAACAAATCTAGGCACGGAAATGCATACATAGATACTGCACTATGCACCGTCTTTAGAACATGGGACTGGGCATCCAAACACTATGAATTAACTACATATCCCTCACCCTTCATGCCCTTAATAGAAAACCCTCAATTCACACCCGGCAGTTTGGATAGAGGGTTTCAAACTTGGAGACAGGAGGCTGCTACATAGGAAGGGACATGTTTGATAACAAAGGAACCCCAAAGAGCTTTACACAGCTTTACACAGTGTAAAATATAGGGAGAATCCGAAACGCATTGGTACTTGCAACTCAGACACTCGCTCATGACCCAATGGTATACAAATGGCATCACAAGGTCCCTTACACCCTTTGAAAAAATGATTTCCACTCAAAGCTCCAAAAAGGGAATCATTAGCAGCATTTAGGCCATAGAGATGATAAAGAAGGTAGACACAGCCCAATCGAAAGCGGAAGTCAAACTAAAAAGCCGTACAAAGAGACAACCATAGAGCAAACTGAGGTCAAGATGGTCCAGAAGGCCCTGGAAGGCCAAAGAGAACAAAGATTAGGGACACGTCACCGGCGGAAGGGGAAAGGCTAGGACGCGGGTACATAGAGAAGACATAGAACAACAACACAAGGCGAGATCCAGAAACACATAAAGCTGGGCAGGGGAAGTGGGATGACTAGACCCATCAGGCCTGAGAGGAGAAACTCCGAATGTGGGAAAAGCATGGCAGGACCCAGTTAAGGAGTGTGAGAGGCAAGAAGAAATGTGGAAGGAGAAGGAGACGGAAATTAACTGGAAGAGCGAGGAGGAGAGAAGATACACGGAGAAAACGGAAGGACAGCAGGAGGGGCAACACCGGTTGATAACACGCTGGACAAGATACGTAAGTTGTACAAGCAGTATAAAGAGAAAGCCACCGGCGCAATGAACAATAGGGAGCAGAGGGAGGAGAAGAGAAACCATAGGAAAACTACAGATAATTATAGGACAGGAAAGAGAGGCTGAGAAAGAGCACAGAATGTAGAACCAGCCTACTATCAAGGCGAAGGAGAAAGAGGAAGAAGATGAAGATAAAGATAATGAGGAGGAGGAGTATAAACAAAGGAATGTCAAGAAGGAGATAGGGAAGGATAAAACAAATGAACAAGGATGGCTGAGATCAGGGAGTGAAGATCCCCAGGTGGGGACCAGAACACAGATCAGAACCAGCCGACTTGCAAGGAGAAGGAGGAAAAGCAAAAAGAGAAGGAAACTAGGAAGGAAGAATAAAGATCAGAATACAAGGGCTGGGGCTGGAGGAAACGAAAACAAGGAGGATGAAGATGGAGAAAGAGTGGTTGAACAAACAATGGAAGAAGATGATAGAAGAAGACTAAGAAGACTAGAAGGAAAACAAAACGGAAAAGGAGGAAGAGATAAGTGGCAAGAGATAAGAGAAGGTCTAGAACACGAGAATCCTGCTACACTCATAAACAAGGAAAGAGAGGCAGAGACAAGAAGCCCTAGGAGCAGTAACCATCCCTGGACATCAACACCCAACCGAAGAACTCTGTAGGAAAGAAACCCAGATACCGAAGAATCTGAGGAGTAACCATGGGTCAGGCTCGGCAGTACATCCAACCCACCAAGTCGTAAATACCAAAGGGAGAAGAGCAACAGAGAAAAAAGAAATCAGCCTACCAAAGAATCACTAGGAAGCGAAACCACTCCTTTCTTTCCAACTTGACCACACCACTACATCAACACATAGTAAAGGGTTAAATTCTAATGGTAAATTGTTAAAGATTAACTTGTTCCCCGAAGGGCACCAGGTCAGCACCATAAAGCCAGAAATGTGGTCATGGGCGCTATACAAATACGATTTAACATAACATAACAAACATAACATTATAAGATACTATGTGATGTGAAAACGATAGATAGATTGTCATATCAGAATAACTGGGAGACAGATCTAGGGACTCAGCTTAGTGACAAAATATGGGAGAAGGTGTGGGTGAGAAGTGCCCGATCATCCATATGGAACAAATAGCTGAAGGAAACCACAAATTAGTCCTCAGATGGCACATGAATCTGGTAAAATTACACAGATTTAGGCCCTGATTACGAGTTGGCATGATCAAACCGTCGGTAAGTTTTACAGACGGTTTTACCAATACCATGAAACTCGGAAGAAACTTTAAGGGCTAATTCTGAGTCAAAACCGTCGGTGTTGTTAAAACCGTCGGGAAAACCTGATGGTTTTTACAAGACCGACGGTTTTGCCCATTTCCCCCTATTAAACCATCGGTAAGTGCGGGATGTACGCACTTACCGACAGTTCCCCCTCCCCCCAAAGTGCCAAATTTGCACTTTTTAGGGGGGGGGGTGGGCTGTAGTAAAAAGTTAATTCTGCCCAGGCGTACCTCAGCAGAATTAACTCACCCCTGGGTGAAAACCCCTTTTTTGGGATTCCAGGGGTGATTTCGAAAAATTACCACCACCTCCATAGCTGGTGGTCATTTTTCTATGCTTACTGAAGTTTTTTCAACTTTTTACAAAGTTGGAAAAACTCGGTATTGGCACAGAATGGAATTGACGGTTTTTCCCGTCAATTGCATTCCCTACCATCCTAATACACTCGTAATTAGGACGGTAGTTGCCTCAGTTGTAAAAACCGTCGGTAACTTTGTTACCGACGGTTTTTACAACTTTTGCCCAACTTGTAATCAGGGCCTTAATCCCTGTTTGAATGAGTTATGCTTGAGGGGCTGTGGCGAAAGGGGCACGTTTATACACATGTGGTGGAAGTGTAAAAAGGTAGTGCCATTTTGGAGGATGGTTGAAAATCATATCAGCATAATTATGGGGTAGAATTCCCATGGGATCCAGGACTCATGCTCTGAGGCATACCGCAGCAGGTAACATATCCTTTATACTCCTGTAGGAGTGAATTGATAACGCACTTATTGACAGCAGCTAGGGGTCTAGTGACCCGATACTGGAAACACTGTGAAAATTTAACAAAAGATAAGTGGTTATCACAAATCTGGAATGTATTGAACATGGACCGATTGACGCCTAGCCTATGCAAGGATCTGACCCACTTTTGTGAAGTTTGGACTCCGTTCTTGGACTATGTGCGAGATTATCACCTAATGTATCTGTGCCCAAGTTTGCTGCGATCTGTGCTAGAGGGAGACTAAGACTAGAAGCCAAAAAGGAAGTCAACTAACGCAGTGTCCGTGGAATTATGAAGCGTGCAATATGCATGGGAAAACATCTTCCCCCGGGTGCTGGATGTTTGTTGGGAGGAGGGGAATTGTTATTATAATGCCGATTGCTATATCAGATTATAGCTTATGAGAGTACGGAATCAACTGACTATTGAATGTGAAAAGGAGACGGAGTAATTCTTCTGTTGATTAAAGTAGAGACCCACCAGAATAATAACAAAAAAGTTCAGATGCTTGCCAAAGCCTCATCCACTATTAATGTCTCCCAACTACTGCCCAGTGATACCAGTGCCCATGATGAAAGGCCTACTGTTACTATTATTGTTGCTTAGGTCATCACGATTGTGAACAGCATGAAACCCACCTCCTGTAAAGAGGACGTTTGTCATGCCCTATCATTAAGGTTTCTATTGAACTTCTGGCCCCTCTGATTGCTAACATGGTGAATGCCACTCTTCTCTTCAGCCTGTGTAACTGACCTGCTTTGGGAGGCATGGATTACACCATTGCTGAAAAAGGAATCATTAGATCCAACAGTTGCTGGTAATTATAGGCCAATTACGAACATTCCTTTCTTGCTGAAGACATTGGATCATATTGTATATCTTTAAGTTCAGCCATTGAGGCTGATGTGCCATGATTAGAAATCTTTTGCGTCTATTCTATGCAGACAACGCCATCGTAAAGGCTCATACACCCCACAGAGCATATCGAGAAGGTAACTGAGTTTAACTATCTTGGCTGCCTGACTGCTAATATGCTTTTGTGGTTCCCCTTATTAAAGAAGAAATCAATAACTCTGTCACAGTTGGACTCCATCGCAGCTAAATGTTATGTTAAGCCAGCATTTGTATAGCGCCCTGGCATGGTTCCCACTGCCTTCGGGAATGTTAGGAATCATGCCCTGGCCACCCCTGCGCCATCTTGAGTTGCTCCGCTCCTGCCTTCAGAACTGGCATTAAGCCGGTAAGGTAGCCAGGTTGCCAGCCTGAACCCTCAGTTGGCTGGCAAATGGCCACCTCAAAATGGGACGGTCCCATAGATTGACATTGCCTGGCTAGTGGCAGCCGCTATTCTTGTGACTGCTCTGCCGGACTAGAAGTCCTTTGTCTATGCCTATGCCTCAGTCTGTTGCCTATACTGACTGACTACCTTAAGATGGCCGTCTATGCTTCTGTGCCGGTTCTGCCAAACTGCTAATCCTACATTTGTTTTCATGCTTTCCCTGCTGAGTCATGACAGTCTGTTGTTGCTGCCCATGATGTCCTCAGTATATATGGAAGCTGCTGGCTAACCAAGTCAGTTGTGATCAACAACCGGATTGTGTGGATCTCCTGCTGCAGACCCAAGCCTGTGACCCGACCTGAGACTGCTGAATCCCTCCCTGTACTTCTGCCTGGTTCTGACTGACTTTCCTGATGCTGACTCCTGCCTGGTTTGAGTTCTGACTTTTGTCTTAGCCTTGTTGGTACCTTTGCTTGGTTAATTCATGCCTGGAGCTTGCCTGAGAGCTTGCCTTGTTTTTAAGTCTTGTCTTGACTCCCAAGGGGGAGTACCTGTTCCTGACTCCAGTGGTGGAGTACCTTGTTTGACTGACTTGTTGTTGCCTGACTTTGGCCTGCCTTGTGACTTGCCCTGTTTAGTCCTGGTCTGTACTTCTGCCTGCCTGATCCTTGTTTCAGACCCTGCCTGTATTGACTTGTCTATGCCTAGTCCTTGCCTGTACCATTGCCTATCTGATGCCTGGTATTGACCTCTGCCTGTTTACTGACTATGAGAATGGCACGCCCTCCATCATGCTGTTTGAGGTGGCCTCTCAAACAAGTT
>JAUCMQ010000110.1:0-10417 GCA_032360725.1 Desmognathus amphileucus | reverse complement strand
ATGCTGCTCTACTGTTCGTGAGACATAGCGCTTTTTTTCTACCTCTGCACTGTGCACTTTAAACCTGAGAACTTTTTAGATTTTTTATAAGTTGCCGAAGTGAAAGTATATTTGTGCACTTTATTTCCCTACAATCTGCTGCTTGGAGGACTTTGAAGTGTAAATTGCGTACGTACCTGCTGCTGTTCAGTGAGGCCAGGGGACGCTGGCAGGGGTTCCTTTGGCCCCTGTTTCGAGTGCTTGAGCCCCTGGGCACTCCCTCCCCCTCCCCACCATCTCGGAGTGGGATTGTTGACAGCTGGGGGTGTGCTGCTCCTGAAGCACGGTCACGTGACAGACTGCACCTTTAAAACGCTCTGGTCTCCTTTAACAAGAATTACTTTGCCATTTGTTCACTTGAATGCTGCTCTACTGTTCGTGAGACATAGCGCTTTTTTTCTACCTCTGCACTGTGCACTTTAAACCTGAGAACTTTTTTGTGGGTGTGGCCAACCAAGAGTTCCCACTCCAGGATGGAGTGACGTGGTTTGGCAGTTGTACAAGCGGTGGCCAATTGGGTCCCGCTCTAATTTCCTTAAATTAAGGCACACTGCTTTCCGAGCAGCGCGAGGAAGCAGCGCGTAAGTGCTTTAAGTGCTGTAAGTGTTTCTTAGATGCTCGTCTGCTCGTCTGAGAGCATGAGGCTGTGCTGTGTATTTTAATCACCTTTTAACGTATTAGTCTTGATTTTTCTACTTGTCTTTCGTATGATAGTATTATTACTTCCGCACTTTACTGTTATTAGATACCATGGCTCATAAAAACTTTTATTTTTAATTTTTTGGTATTGATTTTTATATTTACTTGAAATATCATTTTAAATACTCTTCTATAGTGTGACTGACATCTATTCACTTACTGTCAATGGTATAAGTGTGACACAGTATAGAGTCAGTACATTCTACTATTCCTATGTGATACACACGACCAGTTCATCATAGTCGGGTGAATTTAAGAACCTTTCATTAGTACTGTATCTCTCTTAGCAACTATAAAACTGAGTTCTATTCTCCATCCGGGTATTATATCAATTATGTAAGTGACCGAAAATTATAAATATTCCCTAAAAATTTTACTCTGGCCATCTTTTAGTTGTTTATTAATTTTAATTAGATCAAAACCGTTTGCGCTGAAAATTGTTGTATATAACCCCTCATTTGTAATTGACTGTCTCTGTTATTGATCATTGCATTTTAACCACCTTTTAATGTATTAGTATTGATTTTTATTTCGTTTTTCGTATGATAGTATCTTATCTCCGCACTTCACTGTTATTAGATACCCTGGTTCATAAATCTTATAGTTGTTTACTAATTTTAATCAGGCCAAAACTGTTTGCGCTGAAAATTGATGTATATAACCCCTCATTTGTAATAGACTGACTCTGATATTGATTATATACATATGATACCAGTTGAACCTCATCTTAAGCCCAAGGCATTGCAATTTTGTTTTGATGCTTGCACTGCACTTGGACTGTGGCTCACCAGCGCGATAGTGTTTTACAGAATTATTTACACCAATTGTGGTCTGGGAAGCTAGTCTGACTCTATCTAAATTGTTTATTGGAATTTTTTCCGCGAAACTTGGTCTGACTCAAGCATAAGTCTGGTCTTTTATTTGGGCCACATTACTGCTTAGAGTGTCTTGCCAACACTCTTAGTTCTGATCCTGATATTGGTGTTTTGGTTTTATCTGTCTGTCAATTAGTAGTTCTCTGGGTCCCGGCTTTGCTTTGGAATCTGCATGTGCGACATGGCTGGCACCTCCACGCCGTCAAAAAAGGAACTGGGTATGACATTAAGATCTGGCAGAATGGCAGAAACATTTAAAGCTAAAGGAGAAAGTGAAACTTTCCTGTCAACTTCAGTTTTAGACTCCCCTAATACCTGCAAAAAGAAAAGACTCACAGACATTCGCAGCTATATGCTGGATCGACTGGGTAACAGGAGTAAATCTGGCACAAAATATAGGAAAGATCTAGTAACCCCTGAATTAAATAAATCAAAGGAGGAAATAAGTAGCCAGGCTACTCCAATACAGAATACCAGCTCCATTATAGTTACAGATATAGAGACTAAAACTTTGAAGGAGGGATCATCTGAGGAACTAGATATTGTTGATCAGACCTCTACTAAGAAAGGAATGCCCCAAACAGTAAATGTCAGCATCCATATGGAATATGAAAAAGCAGAAGCTGACAATATGATAAGTAATCATTGGGAAGTGAACAGTATATTAGGTGTCTCACAGCAGTTAGATGATACTAATAAGGTGGCAGGAAACCCTAAAGTCAGTAACATTGAAATACGAGATGATTTAATAAATGATATAAAACTGGGGAAAACTACCACTATAGAAGAACAAAATAATATTAATAGTAATAAGGAAATAGCGGATAAAACTACTGAGGCCATGATGAGGCTAGAAAAGATTGAGGCAAATATGATAGCACCTTTGGGGGAAATTAAATGCTCGGAATGGGATCTAGGACATGGTCTCTGTGACTTAAAGGAGAAGGAGCCTTCTGAACCCCTTGTTACGCATACCAATACTGACCCCCAAAAAGATCAACATGTGCATATATTGAAACCGATTACAGATCTACTAAACGATAATCTAGGAGACATAGACATACAACATTTAGAAGAAGATTTACCATTGTCTGATTCGATAACCTACGAGGATATGGAAAAATGTGAGAGGACTACTAACGGAAACTCGGTCATGGATCCTACCACTAAAATGATTACATCAGATTCAGATGATAGGTTGTCTCAGGACCTTAGGTTGAGTCATAGCTTGGTAGATAAAGGAAATAGGTACAAGGGTGAAAACCCAAGTATAGCAGAAGCTGGACATGTCTCCTCGGTATTAGAAGGTAGTAGTGGCATGAGACGATCAACCTCAGCTTTAAACACCAAAGCAATCTCTCAACAAAATCCTAGAATAGAAGAAGAGAGTAAAATATATGCAATTATGGAAACATTAGTTTTATTAATGAAAGGCCAGACTATAAAATTAGACTGGCAAACTGATTCGATAAACTCAATTGATCAAAATCTTAATCATATGTGGAATTTCTATAAAGAAAGAGTAGAATGGGAGCACACAATTGAGAAAGCCTTGAAAGAGCATGTTGATCTGTTTGATAAAATGGAGGGAGTATTAGCAAGACTGACAGAGCTCCAATCAAAGAGCCACAAAATTTTATTAACTTATCAAAGGTCTGGGGAAAGATCTTTTATCTCAAATACAGCTGAGATAGGAATACAGACCTCCCCGGAAACTGATAATAAAGGAATTACGGCTGATCCAAACGAACAATGGTTCTTTATGAAAAAATTAAAACTGGAAGAAATGATTTTGGCAAATGAGATAGAGGAGATTAAAAGTAAAGAGGTGCAATTCGAACAATGTGGCATGCAAGGGAAAGAAGGTATGGTCATTGAAAATGCCCATAAACACACCAATCTTCAAGTCGCCTTAGAGAATGGCGAATCAATCTCCATGGATTGCTCATATACAGAGGAGGACTGGAAACTCATCAGGGAAATGATAGATGATGATTCAAAATACACCCAAATTAGGGAAGATAAAAATAACAATGACTTCAAAAGGAAAGGACTAGTGGAGGGCCAGATAAACTTGACATCGAATGACCCTACCCCAATAAAGAATGTTGAAATGAAGGAAATATCAACTGCAGTAGATGATAAAATAGATGTGGAAAACAACAGTCCACCCGATCAAAATACGAACTATAACAGTAAATTTGAGCGGAATACAAAACTAAAAGCAAAGAGGAAAAAACCCCAACAAACCCTCTTGACAACATGGGCTTTGAACAAAAAGCGAAAAGTTAAAACTTCGCAAAATCCCCCTAATCAAGTGATGGGTAGACTGGGGGAACTTAACCCCAAAATTGAAGAAGATCTGGTGAGTACTTTAGGAGTAGGAGTTAGTAATCCTAGTAATAATAAGGTAGGAATCGGAAATTTGATGGCATGTACTAATACTACCGAAAATTCTGCTAATATGCACCCAACAATGGTCAAAACAGAAATGAACCCCTTGGCACCCATCTTTCATTCACGAGAATTAGATATGAATAGTGAACCTAATGAAGGAAAGAACATGATCCCTAAGGTAAATAAAAATAGAGTGGTAAAACTCGCTAAGAACCTGACTGCATTGGATAAAAGGAGAAGGCAGGTAGGTATAAGCGATATGAATGAGACAGAGCCCATGGATAGAAAAGTCAAGGATCAGTATGTATCCGGAAATATGGATTCTCATTCATCTAGGAAAGATTCACCATTGACTATCACGATAGTGAAGGATAACAGTAGTCATCAGTTAACGTCAGAAAGGTTAGATCAACAAAAATGTGGACGCTCTAGTAATTTATTAAAAGACTATGGACCGGAGCTTAGAATGCAGGATAATGGAAACGGGAATCTCCAGATTAATCATTTTGTAAGAAATGATTATTCTGGGTGTAGTACCCAGGAGAATAGAATGGAGAATCTCCAAATGAGTCATTTGTTTACTAATGATTCCATAAGACCATCAATTGGAGATCGGTTGAGAGTTGATTATCCCGAGCATAGTACTCAGGCTGATAGAAATGAGAACTTCCAGATTAATCAAATGTTGATAACTGACTCCCTTATACTACCAAATGGAGGTAGAATAAGGGGCCCATTAAATAGGCATATAGCCAATATTGACAAGAATGAAGAACACGTGAATCTCGACACAAATATAATTTCTATAAAGCGGCTATTTCTCGATAAAACAGATGGTCCTATAAATAGAGATTGTATCTTAGCCATCCTCCATTTAATACCAGGGTATAGAGTGATCACCTCAGCAGATATTGACCGGGTCTATATAAATACAAGATCTAAGTTGAGTGACGGTAAAACATATGTTCGATTTTTCCAAAGTAAAGTGGCTGATTGGATATTGAAGTCGATGGATGAATTTTATTACTATGGCTACGAACTTTTGCAGGTCCTAAGTATGAATAAAGAGTTGGCTAAAAGGATCACTGGGACTAATTATAATCACTTAATGAAGGTAAATAAAGATCTGGGAAAAGTCAGATTAAGGAACGGATCCCGTAAAGTAGATATTGAAGATAGTGATGAATTAGAAGGAAATGGCAAGGACAATGAAACGAAAGAGGATAAGAAATGGCACAGCATCGTTATGTCCTTACACTCCAAAACACAACCGCTACCCTGATGAAAGAGCTCAATTCATTGAGATCTGTTCCTGGAATTGTTTTGGCTATGAAAAACAGAAAATAGAGGAAGTAATAAAGGCCAATAATAATAACATTTTGATATTGTTATTGCAAGAATGTTGGCACCTTAGAAATATATATATAGATGGGATGACAAGTTATGGTATGAAGGCAGTCAGTACCAATCGAGGGCACGCAAGAGGGGGTCTTGTGACACTAGTTGATACAAGTATAAACAGCGAATTAGTCACAATCCCCTCTTCTCCCCTCCAATGTATAGCCATTCGTATAAAAGAAATCTGGCTGTACAACAACCAGATAAGTGCTGCTATTATTGTAAACATCTATTGGCCACCACCTGCTAGCCGTGACAAAGGTGTCGATGCGAGAGTAGTTTATGAAATCTTGGAGCACCTTACCACCCAGTACCCCAATGACTACCTATTCATTGGAGGAGATTTTAATGCGAAGTGGGGGAAATTTAAAGAACTAGAACCCATATTGAATGATATAAATGAATTCTGGTGTAAGGTCCCTTCAACGAGAACTCCATTTAGGATGGATACTAGAGGGAAAAGCATGGAAGAAATCTTGTTTAAGTTAGACCTCCGAGAAACTAATGGCAGAGTAGAGGGTGACATTCCAGCCAAAGCCACGCATAGTACTAATAAGGGTGGCTCGATTATCGACTATATGATAGTGAATGAGATGGCGTTTGGGGTATGTGAAAAATTTGAAATAATTGAAAATCTAAAAAGCGATCATAATTTACTAAAATTAATAACCAAGCTGTCTATAACCATCAATGATATCGATCCCCAAGCAAATCAAATTAAGGTCTGCAGAAAGAAAAGCTTAAAATGGACTGAGGAAACAATATGTATCCTAAATGAGTGGAGAAAAAGTGAATTATTGCAGAGTTGGGTAAACACATTTCATCGTGATATTACTGTTTATGGATTATTAAGTTTCCAAGACCTGCTACATAAGCTACAGACTGTGCTGGAAAAGATATATGTTGTTAAAGGGGAGAACAGGAAAAATTTCTATGATCCAAGTAAAAACCACGAATCGATTGCAAAAATTAAAGCTAGTTATAGGAAAATTATAAAATCCAATGTAGGAAGTACAGCCCCCGATAATATAAAACGCATTAAAATAAGCATGAGGAAAGATATAAAAAGCCAAAAGAAAAAACTGTTAGAACAAAATTGGGATAAAATGAATAACATCCTGGCCACTAAAAATGAGAGAGGTTTTTGGGAAATATTTTCTGATGTGTTTGGATCTAAAGAACTAAGAGTAGCACCGGCTGTAAAATTAAAGGATTGGGCTCAGTTCCTTACGGAAAATTTCAACGACCCACCCGCCGATAACACCATATATAATAATCAATTAAGTAATCATACCATTATATGGGAGCAAAAAAATATAATATCTTTACATGGTGAGCCTCCGAATATGGTATGTGATAGCGTTAAAAATTCGCATAAAATGAATATTGATCTAAGAATCCAAGCGGGGGAGATTATAAGTACCATACAAAAACTAAAAAACTCAAAGGCTTGTGGCCCAACAGGTTACTCGACCTATGCAATAAAATGTAACCTGGATTTCTGGGTCCCAATACTGGACTCCCTATTTACATATGTAAGTAGTCAAGGTATAGTACCTGACTCATGGAAGGGTGGTCGACTCATACCAATTTACAAAAAAGGCGATCGTATGAATCCAGCAAACTATCGCCTGCTAGCGATTGGGGACACTTTTGGGAAGATCTACTCTAAATGCATTCTGACAAGACTGACAACTTGGGTAAATGATTTGAATCTTTTACCAGACATGCAGATGGGTTTTAGGAAAGGCAAAAGCACGACGGATGGTATTAAGGTCTTACTGAGCTTAGTGAATAGTACAATTTTTAGGAAGGACATTAATAGACTCCATTGTGCCTACCTTGACCTGAAATCGGCGTTTGATTCCGTAAATAGGCCCATTTTATGGGATAAACTGCGGAAATATGGTATTCCACCCAATCTCTTGTATATCATTCAACAATACTATGAAGCCACATGGCTAGAACTAATTAATGGAGCTAACGGGTCCACCACTGGACATATTAACACTAACAAAGGACTTCGTCAAGGGTGTATACTCGCCCCAATGCTATTCTGCTTGTATATTGCAGACTTGGGTGAGGATCTAGCAAAAATTGAATCCCATTCTCCTAAAATTGGCGGTGTGGTGTGGAGCTATGTCGCATATGCAGATGATTTAGTACTACTTTCTTACACTAAGTTGGGACTACAGAGATTGTTGACGTCAGCTAATAAGTATTTTAATAACCACCTTATGAGATTAAATTTAGAGAAAACCAAGGTCATGATCTTTGAAAAAGCAAGGTGTAAGGTTTATCCACAGAAGTATTATGCGGAATCTAAAAAGTTAGAGGTGGTTACCTCTTACTGCTATCTGGGTGTGATGTTACAGTCTAAAATGCAGTGGAAGGATGAATTAAGTCTGATCAAAATTAAAGCCATGGCCAACATCCATAATTTGTTACGATTTAATAATTATTATGGTGGTAGCAATCTGTTGGCCATTAAAAAGGCCTACTTGGCAAAGATTGTACCTATATGCCTGTACGGATGTGTGTTTTGGGGTGAGGCTCTCTTAAACGACCTGGCGATAGTTGAGCGCAATATTTGGAGAAGAGTACTGCGATTAGCTAGGGGTACTCCCATGGTTGGAGCATTTCTTGATATAGGCCTGATTCCAATTAAATATAAAATTGAGAAAATGATCTTGATGGACTGGCTATGGAATAAGAGTTATGTATATGGTGAGACTCGATTCCTAAAGAAACTGATAGACACATGGAATATTGACGTTACCCATTTTAACAGTAAATATGAATGTAAAAATTACCTGAAAAATAGAATGCGGGAAATAGCAGAGGATGACATGCTTAGTCAAATATCACGCTTAAAAAATATCCCTATGTACTATAAGTATACTATGTTCGGACAGATTGAACCATATATGAGATCGGGTATGGACTGCGAGCATATACTTAAATATCTAAAAGTGAGAATAAACGCTCTTCCTACCGCATCTCGATTGAAAAATTGGAATGTAATGTTGACCGGCATGTGTAGATTTTGTAGCCAAAATGAAGAAACTATTGAACATATCCTGTTAGGTTGTCAGTATCTATATAAAGAGAGAGCAAGATTTTTACACATATATGACACCAGTAATGATAATTATTTAGAAACACATGAAAAACTTTCTTATTTACAATCAGGCACAACAATATCACTGTGCAATAGGGTATTGAGTTTTCTGAAATGTATTTTTAATATTATTGATGTCCCATTTTGAAAAAATCTGAACCAGGAATTGCTAAATGCGGAATGATTTGTTTTTAATTAGGGGATTATGTTATTATGTAAGTGTATTTATCTGATTGATAAAGAGATGGGAATTTTAATGCTCTTAGGACATCATCAAGAGGTGAAATAGTTACAGTTTTTGTAAATTTCATGTGCAATAGGGTATTGAGTTTCTCGAAATGTGTTTTTAATGTTATTGATGCTCCTTTTGGGAAATATTTGGAACCAGGAGTTGTAAAGTGCGGAATGATTTGTCTTCATTAATGGATTTTGCTTCTATGTAAATGTATTTATTTTATTGGCAAAGAGATGTGGAATTACTAATGTTTTCAGGATTATATCATGAGGTGAAATTGTTACAGTTTTTTTGTAAAACTTATGACAATAAAGTTTACATTACATTACACAGAGGGGGTCATTCACAAAAGGTTACGCGATACGTATACGTATCGCGTAACCTATTTGTGTGTAAAGCTAATTCACAAAGAATTAGCGAATGCAGCGCATTTTGCGCCTGTGTAGCGCAAAATGCGCTGCACAGGCGCAAAATGCGCCACTGGAGCAAAATGCGCCACCCATGTGTTACACAAAAGCTAATTCTTTGTGAATTAGCTTTACACATGGGCGGCACCCATCATTTGCATGGGCGGCACCCATGCAAATGATGGGATAATGAGGTGCTGTGGGAGGGGAAACAGGGAAAATAGGAGGAGGCAAGGCAGGCAAACAGCAAACTCCCCGGGCCCCTCCCCCATTACACTTACACACCCTAATGGGAGCTAATTCACAAAGGCAAAGCTAAACAGCCCAGCCATGAGTAACCCTCTTGTAGGTTACGTCTGCTAGGAGCAGTTGTAACCTACAAGAGGGAGGCGAAGGAGCTGCAAACAAGAATGATAGCAGTAACAAGTAGAAAAAGAAGAGAAAGTAAAAAAGAAAGAATGGAATAGAACAAAAATAGAATGATAAATAAAATAGAAAAAGAGAATAAATATACAGGAATAAATGAACAAATAGGCATTTAAAGAAAAAGAGAGCGTGAAAGAGAGAAAGAAAGTAAAGGAGAAAGAACGAGAAAAAGACAGAGAAAGAAAGAGAAAAAGAAAGGAAGAAAAGGAGAAAGAATGGAAAGAGAAAGAAAGAAATAGAGAAAGAAAGAAAAAGGGAAAGAAAGAGAGAGACAAAGGAAGGAAGCAAGGAAGGAAGGAAGAAGGGAAAGAAGATGGTAGAAGGTAAGGATGAAAGAAGGGAAGGAAGGAAGAAAGAGAAGGAAAGAAGGGAAGGATGGAAGAAAGGAAGGAAAGAAGGGAAGAACAGAAGGGAAGGACGGAAGAAAGAAGGGAAGGACGGAAGAAAGGAAGGAAAGAAGGGAAGAACAGAAGGGAAGGACGGAAGAAAGAAGGGAAGGAAGGAAGGAAAGAAGGGAAGAACAGAAGGGAAGAACGGAAGAAAGAAGGGAATGACGGAAGAAAGAAGGGAAGGATGGAAGAAAGAAGGGAAGGACGGAAGAAAGAAGGGAAGGATGGAAAGAAGGGAAGGACGGAAGAAAGAAGGGAAGAAAGGAAGGAAAGAAGGGAAGGACGGAGGGAAGGAAGGAAAGAAGGGAAGGACGGGTGAAAGAAGGGAAGGACGGAAGAAAGAAGGGAAGGATGGAAAGAAGGGAAGGACGGAAGAAAGAAGGGAAGGACGGAAGAAAGAAGGGAAGGATGGAAGAAAGAAGGGAAGGACA
>JAUCMQ010000109.1:0-10433 GCA_032360725.1 Desmognathus amphileucus | reverse complement strand
CCGACTATGAAGGGGGGGGGGGCTGCAAAAATTCAAAGGAGGCTTCTAGGCTATTTGATTTTTTGGAAGAATTTTCTTTCCGTTCTATGAACGGTAGATTTGAAGCAGATAGTCCGGCTCGCCCAACCTTCATTGGAAAGGGGCAAAACTCCACTATAGGTTATATTTTTATCAATGCTTTTATGTGGAGTAAGATAAAGAACTTTAGAATAGGTCCAAGTGGGGGCAGTGATCACTGCATGTTGGAGGCCTTAATATGGCTTGGCGATAGGCCAATAGATACTAGCTGCATTCCAGTCCCAACTTTGAACCTCATACCAAATAGGCTTAGAATCAAATGTTACAGTACTAAAATGCTAAGAATAAATGATGAATTGGTTAGGCAAGATTTGGTTATAAATGGAATTGAACTCTTAGGTATGCTGGAAATGGAAGAGCTAGTGCAATTTTTAGTGGACTCTTTCTTCTCATTTTCGGAAAGAGTCAGCTGCCTTAGAGAAAGGCAGGAAAGGCCTGCCATGGTTTCATCGGCCTGTAAAGATGCGAGGGATTGTCTATGGAAGTTGCTAAGATCCTCTCCTAGCAACCGAAGTGAAATTAGAGCAGCCAGATGCAGTTATGCAACCATAAAAAAAGAGGCAAAACTGTGGCTCATGAACGCGAAAAGTGGATCTCTTTAAAACAGATGGCTGAATTGAAGGACCAGAGAAAATTTTGGTCAATTATGAACTCAGAGACAAGGGGTTCAAATTGCACCCATATTGAACCCTCAAGTATCAGTGCGGACGAATGGGTAACTCATTTTTCAAAATGATATTCCCTCCCAAATAAAGCAAATAATTGGCACTTAAGTAACATTAATAATCTGAATGATTATTAGTGATTGCCTGGGAGCAGGTTTATGTAGTTCTAAATAATCTCAAGAGCGCGAAAGCTCCAGGTGGTGATAACATCCCCCAAGATACTTTTTTGGGAAATAAATATTTTTGGGCAAATTTTTTGGCAACTTATTTCAATTACATAATCAGACATGATAAATATCCATATTCTTGTAAAGTTTCCCGTATTAACCCTATCTTTAAAAAGGGTAACCGACACGAGGTAAAAAAATACAGACCGATAGCCCTGCTCTCAGTAGTGGGAAAAGTTTTTGCAGCAGTACTAGCGGGACATCTGGCAAACTGGGCAGACGGGGTGTGTGCAATAGATTCGGTGCAGCTAGGATTCAGAAAGGGCGTAGGTGCAATAGATCAGACTTTTAATCTCCACCTATTAATACATAAATATTTAGCTATATTTAACAGCCATATCTCAGATGTACACATCATAGCTAAAGGATATTCATTAACCAAATTGTATGTGGATTTGACTTTATAAGCAAATGTTAAATTTAGTATACTGAATTTTGGCTTTTTCAATACACAGAAGGTTTGAAATAATGTGAACTTGCAGCTTACCATTTCACAGGAACTAGTGACTAGCAGGTATATGAGAGGTGCTGATCTCCCACTTTTACATAGACATTCATTAATTAGATGATATGTGGGATGTGGCAAGCTTGTAACTAGGTGGGAACTGTGCACTCATGTTTAAATATGGCACTAGCAGCGGAAGGCATAGTCTTTTCAGCAGCTGGCTCAGCATGCACCCACGAAGCTATGACACGAGCAGTGTTTAGAGTGGTTACTGTCTGTTTCTGCTACATGATGTTGTATCCCCGAGGCATGGTCTCCCTGCAGTCTTTCATCTAAGCTGTCTCCAAGCTGAACTGTAGTCTCTTCACCATGTCTGTGCTGTGTCTTTTGCATGGTCTATACAGACATGTCTCTTACACCTAAGCTGTCTCTCTGGTTAGGGTTTACTTTGTCACGTGTGTAGTTTTTCGACCCTGTGTCTTCTGTGTGTGCTGTGCATGCATGCCTGCCTGTCAATGCGTGTGTGCTCTGTGTGACTGAGTGTGCATGCGTTCATGTCAATACAGGTGTGCACTGTGTGCTCTGTGCGTGTATGTGCGAGACAAACCGATAAATATTGTGTCTCTATGAAAGAGAGAGAGAGCGAATGCAAGCTATGAAGAGAAAACCAATGGGAAAAGGAAGAGTAAGAGGTTTCATCAGATATATGGATCCGGGGTCTCAAACATCGGTGGGCTCCATTACCTGCTACAATTGCAGAGAAAAAGGACATATCGCCAGGTATTGTCCAACCCAAGAAGAAAAGATGGAGCTAGAGAGGAGACAAGGAAAGAGGCAGGATGTAACATATCCTATCTCTTCATGGGAAACAAAGGAAATAAACGAAAAATCCATTTACAGATGCAAGCACTTATGGCGAGCATTTTACAGGCACTCATACATTGAGTAATTCACACGCACGCATTTTATAGGCACTCATGTATTACCCTCATGTATTACCCTCTCCAAGTGTAAAGAACCTGCGAACAAACAACCAGATTGTCATTAACCAACATGAAATGACACAAGATCACCTAAAAGTTATAAACAAAACACAACTTCCCCTGATACCCTACACAGAGTGTGAATTGTGATACACCCCTCGCATGCACATTATGCATCTAACATGTTATTGCAATGTTGCACGTCATGTATCTACCATTCCTAAATGCCTGCATCCATGAGCGGTTTCTGAATCGCGTTATTGATGTGGCAAATAAGGAACCACTCTGCCAAGAGATACGGAGGGTGAGAATTTGTATGACATGTCCCCACAAATCCTAAACCCAAAGACTTCAACCACAGATCTTGTAAGGAAAACCAACGCCCCTAACATACAACCGGAGATATCTCCCAAGTGCCACCAAACAGTCAGAGACAACTAGTTATTGATAGTGACAAAGCATTTGGTGACAAAGCAATCCCCACAGATGAAGGCAAGACTCAGTACATGAAGCATTCCGCACAGATGAACAAAGCATTCCCCACAGATGAAGGCAAGACTCAGTACATGAAGCATTCCCCACAGATGAAGGCTTAACTACCGTGCATACCCAATGCAACACATCTCACACATCTCACACTCATTACTCTCGTAACCAGGAGTGAGTTTGTCACCCGAAATAGACATGACCCCCAAAGTGCCACACCGACCCTCGTAACCGGGCATCACTCTACACATCTCCCCATGACTCCCAAAGTGCCACACCGACACTTGCAACTGGGATTTCCACTACACACATCATCAGAAACAACCCCAAAGTGCCACCCAGACACTTGTAAACTGGAGTGTGTCACTCGAATTAACTCCCAAAGTGCCACACCGACACTTGCAACCGGGAAATTCCACTCACGGACAAATTGTTTGTCTGCAGACATAACCTCAAAGCATATACCTTACGCCAGTGCAACAACCCCTATGTGTATACCCCTATGTATAACACCACAGACTCTATACACCACTCGTAACATAGAGCAACCCAAAGTGCCACCCAGACACTTGTAACCGGGTCACACTCCACCCATGTTGTGACCTGACAGAACCCTGAATGCCAGAGAGACACTCGCAACCGGGCATGTGCTTGTCACCAGAAACAGCCCCAAAGTGCCACACAGACACTTGTAACCGGGAGTCTGTCCCCACATATAACCCCAAATACCCCACAGAACATGTATTTCTACTATCCGTGTATGTTTAGTCATGGATATACTATCCATAACCCACCCCCTAGCACTCGTCATTGTACATGTGTAGACATCCAATACCGAAGGCATTCCAATTTCCCAGCATGCAATGAGCATACTTATGCGCTATTTATCGCCACATCTATCCAACATGTGTCTATTTCCCATGCAAGTCTGGTAGATTGCATATACCAGATATTGTACAAAACAAGCACTATTATGCAAATTTCGTACCAGATACACATAATAGAGTGAAATATGAGTGAAGTGCAAATATTGCATCTCCCATAACAGGTAAACACAGGCAAACCAAAAGCAGACATTAATCCCTAAGCTGCTAAACACATGTGCTCAAGCTTGCAGCCACACATGCACACAGAAAAGCACTTTTGTCACCCTTCAGCCCCTACTATTATTGTATATACCAAAATGCATTATTGTAAATACCTATATGCAAATGTACCAAACTTGAACCCCAATCCACATGGGAATACCACTTTGAAACTTCAGGACAGTAGACATTCGAATGTCATCAGCTCACAAGCAATATACCGTGCCCTCATACCGTGCAGCATTGGTATACAACTTACTAAACTGTATGCAATTCTGTATAAACTTGCTCGAATATGTACAAAGCAAATGCAAAGCACGTTTTCATCCAGGGAACACGGAATGAATATTATGATGACATTCCCCCCCATTAGTAACAATTCTCGAGTACAGCCCTCCTTCTTTTATGACACAGTCCTTGAATTGCATGCCCTGGATGTACACGATGACAGTACCAGATAACAGTACCAATTGGAAGAAGTAGACCCAGGCACCTAGTCAGGAAAACAAGCTTAACAGTTCCCCAAGAAGGCAGCAGTGCGACAGGTCCACTTCACAGAGTTGCTATGGCAACTTCCCCGACGGCAGTCAGATGGAATATTCTCACCTCAGCAGATTCGAAACTTCTCTTTAATGCCGGTAGATCAAACACAGTCTTTTGCACTCGATGTAAGACGAGCAATCCCATGTGAAGTCTCGCAATATTTATCAAACGTCCACTTCATGCAGAACATGCAAGCTCCTACGATTCCTGGGAAACGGGGCTGCAGACAAAGGGGAAAGCATTTCACTAGCCCATGTTAAGGGCAGTTCACACATGCGCACTATTACTTTAGTCACTTCGAGACGCTGCCCCTTTAAGAATCCCGACACCAGTTCAGTCAGACCAAGGTGAAACCGCTCTTAGGAACTAGCAGTTCCACCATGCCACTGGTCACAAGCTACAGTCCGGGTTCTCCACACTCACTTTTAACCGGAATGCTCCCCACCCGTATCCTTGGGCACCGCACCCCCTGGGAAGTGGCTCCAATCACTTCAGCGTCTCGGATTGGTATGGCTCCAGGTATCACCGTCCTACCAGGGGCGCTCTGGACCTCCACTCGGTCGGTGAGGCTCCTGGATATGCGTACCCGTAATCTGTCCGGTAGTGTGGCGCCGGGCGCCAGTTCGCATCTTCTGCTGCTTCGCCCTCCTCGCAGCCCTGCCGGCCAACTGCCGCTCGACAGTTTGAACTAGTAGGACGTTCGATGCTCCAGGGAACAGAGTGGAGCTCCTACACCGACCCTCGCTAACAGCCGCTTCAGCAGGGTGATGGGCACGTACTATGTGCCGCTGCAGGTGCCCTCCAGGGCCGTGTCACTGCCGGCTGGCGGCCGGCCTCCTCCTGGGTCCTGCCAAGGCGCCGATCCTCAGGCCCGACCAGGCCAGCTACAGTCGGTTATTCCCACAGCTCCCCTAGACGGAATTCCTGTGTCCTTGGGTCTCTGGCACTGGAGGCCCTGGCCCCGTAGCATACAGCATCAGGAAGTAGAGAGGCAGGCCAGGCTCCGTAAATGAGCTGGTGTTGATGGACTTCGCTCTTCTCCCCTGCCCTAGGAACTGATTGTCATAACCTGT
Source organism: Desmognathus amphileucus (assembly GCA_032360725.1). Classification (NCBI taxonomy): domain Eukaryota; kingdom Metazoa; phylum Chordata; class Amphibia; order Caudata; family Plethodontidae; genus Desmognathus; species Desmognathus amphileucus. Next base: position 4,848 of record JAUCMQ010000109.1, on the reverse strand, counting down.
GGATGCACCCGTGGGATGGAGTCAGCTGTAGTTCACTCGTCGCCAGTGTTGTATTTCAAGATGACTCAAACAAGGAGGTAAGTTGAGGTAAGTAAATAGGTTTATTAGGTAAGGTAGCACAGCTGACTCCCAGGGCAGGGGAGACCAACTGACAACCAGAGCAACAGTCCTGGAACAGCCAGGAACCAAGTTCCAGAATGGAACACAAGAAGGAAAGATAGAGATAGAGAGGAGACAAGGAAGGAGGCAGGATGTAACATATCCTCTCTCTTCATGAAAACAAAGCAAAGAAAACATCAACAATGAAAGATCCATATACAGATGAAGGCAAAAACATATACAGATGCACTCATACGCAAGGACAGATTGGAAACCTAACCAGCAACAAATAATTGTAGACTATACCTTCTTCTTCACCACACCATTACCACACCAAAACTAACTAAACCCCTTTTTGTAAACTTGGAAGACATAACCGTCTAGAGTCACTTCTGAAAGCACTGCTGTCTGCGGTGCAGAAGAGAATATAAACAGATAAGCAGGGATAACACAACCCCTGAAAACGCACCTGACACACTCCAGCACACATAAACCTGGGACACACACCTCATAACAGACTGTATGTTAACCTGCTACATTAAACATTCAACAGGTAACTAGTACACAACAGATACACTCAGATACACACCGGAGAAACGGTGCCCAACGCATAAAAAGCTGGATAGAGCAACTTGTAACACCCGCAAGCAACCCAGGTCAGGCACACCCAGGCACAGTGGCGCTCAGTAGCCACACCACCTGGCGCACAGCATGCCCATCGGAGTCAAACCAGCATAGTGGATAATCTCCCAACAGACTAAAAAGCTACCCCAGCACTCCTCCTGGAACAATTGCTGAACACAAGTGTAAAGAACCTGCGAAAAACAACCTAATTGTCATTAACCAACATGAAATGCACCAACACCCAGACACTTACAAAGACCAGAGAGGCCAAAAAACCTTACAGCCTAAATAAAACCGCCACAATATCATACAGCCAAAAAGGACGGACTCTCTTCCTGGAACAATTGCTGAACACAAGTGTAAAGAACCTGCGAAAAAACAACTAGATTGTCATTAACCAACATGAAATGACACGAGATCACCAAAAAGTTATAAACAGAAACACAAACTCGACTCCCCTGATGCCCAAAACAGAGTGTGAATTGTGATGCACCTACACCCCACGCATGCACATTATGCATCTAACATGTAATTGCAATGTTGCACGTCATGCATCTACCATGTAATTGTACTACCTAAATGCATGCATCTGACCGTTAAGACAATGAGGGAAAACAACAATATATTGGACATGCAATATAATGACCATATGCCACGCCAACGCCCAACCGAAATAAGAACGAAAAATATATAAAATAGTTTACGGACACTCTAAGGTACTCATAACTAGAGTAAAATAAGTGCCCTCCATAGCATCTGTAGACAACCCCTAAGTGCCACACCAGCACTCATAACCTGAGCTACCAATCAGGCAAAACCTGCAACAATAAATAAACCTATATTTCAGAAATTGCCTCAAGGATTTGATGGCTTAATCACTGCAGTTGAAACTCATGTGGAAAACACTTTAACAAGGTCCACCTATATGTTTAAGATGAGAGTAAAATGGTAGACGCTAATGAACATGCACATCTTTCTCACCACATATCCGTATCTAATAATCTCACACTAACAGCGGTTCCCAGGTGCAAACATCCCACCGAAGATGCACCCGCAAGCATGGCGACTTGTAACCAACTTCTCACACTAACAGCGGTCCCCAGGTGCAAACATCCCACCGAAGATGCACCCACAAGCATAACCGAAATCTCATGAAAACTTCCACATTCCCATGAACTCATGAACGCTTCACCTGTTCACCCATGAACATTTCACTTGTCCACATTCCCATGAACAAACAAACTTTACACCTTGTGTTTTCTCCCACCATAATCCTCAGACAGCATTTGCACTAACCACTCACACTAACAGCGGTCCTCAGGTGCAAACAACCCCCCCTCCGAAGATGTACCCGCAGGCATGACAAGGAACACACACACTTCAAGCTCTTGTAACAACCACATGCTGCTTCAAGCTCTTGTAACATATAGCATGTTGTGCCAACACCGACACTTGTAACCGGGAATTCCACTACACTTATGAGCAACAACTTACCCCCCAAAGTGCCACACAGCCACTTGTAACTGGGAAATTGATTTAACCAACCACTCACACTAATAGAGTTCCCCAAGTGCAAACAACCCCCCGGAAGATGCACTCGCAGGCATGACAAGGAACACACTACTACATGCTGCTTCAAGCTCTTGTATCATAGAACATGTTGTGCCAACACCGACACTTGTAGCCAGGAATTCCATTACATTTGTGAGCAACAACTTACCCCCCAAAGTGCCACACAGCCACTTGTAACTGGGAAATTCACTACAAATGTAACCAGAAATAACTCCAAAGTGCCACACAGACTCTCATGACCAGACATAATCCCAAAGTGCCACACAGAACCTGGATTCTCACCTCCATGTGCAACACTGACACTGTAACTCAGAGCCTGTTTAAACCCAAAGTGTCACACAAACACTCGTAACTGGGAATTTCTCTACACTTGTAATCCCCAAAGTGCCACACTGATACAGATGACCTGAACTAACAGTTGTCCAGGAATTTCACTACCATGTGATGCATGCACCGTAACAGGTAGTGCAAGCGATAAATACCCTACGCATTCCACTAAGCGAAGATTACACTATGCTTGCCACTACCAGACATATATTCACCTATCTTATAGTGCCTCACAGATTACATGCGACCAGGACATGCAATCTCCCAGCATGTATATTACGTGTAACCCGTCACATTGTGTATCATTTTCACATGTATTAAGCAAATCTTACACGTGAAAATGCCCTCTGCATGCATGTAACCTCACTCACTCCACACCATACTCCAACGATATATAGTCTTGTATTTAATCCAAGATGACAGTATGATGAGTTACCTATGTTATAAGCATGTGAAACTGTACTCACTAAACTTGATACTAATTGTCATAAAACACGTATACACACAGAAGACAACAAGATATGTAATATATCAATGTGGAATTCAATCATCAAGTTCCCTTCTCTTTGTATTTTCATCTTCTATTGTACCTTCTATCATGTACCTCTACTTATCTGCTTCTGTGTTCTATACCACCGACATTTTTATTACTTAACACAAACCTATACTCCTACATTTCCTTCTGTTCTGTACATCACCTCAGCATACTTCCATTATCGCCACACAGTCTTACAATAGTCACTCTAACTATAATTATTTATTATTAAATTACACACATTCCACTCACGTAATCTTCACACCATACTTGTATTACTCTTACATACTTATTAGTACTATTCCCTACTATATGATTTTCTCCGAATAATATTGGGACAACAATGCACATCATATCATCAATTCTTTACGTTATGAGTCATCCCTCATAGTACCCTCTAAATACTCCTTAGTGTTTCTCACTATATTGGTATTAATGTCCCGGTACGACCCCGATCTTTCACAATGTTATTTCATAAAACAGCACTTTGAAGAAAAGGTCCAGTTCTTTCTGCAGCAGTTCGATCTATACTATCAACCCACATCACACATTGCATATCCCTTGTTGCCAACCTTCCAATAACGTCTGCGACAGCTACTAGTTCATCCCTCGTCTCCACCGATTGTTACACCGTGTTACTCCACCATCAATCTCCTTGCTGCTCGCTTTCACCTACACTCTGACGCTTGCGCGTCAATCACGCATGACGTTCTCGCGCCTGCGCAGCAGCGCTTAGTTCAAATCAGTGGTACGTTCGGCAGTTCAAGGAACGGCACTCCCATGGCTCTTCGTCACCAACGGCCACAATCCTTAGCATGATACCATGGACCGCAATTGTCGCCCACCTACAGCTCCAACATCCAACATTCCGGTCAACTGTTATTGTAAGTCCCGGATCCCGGATTTTCTTTCCGCAACTCACCGCGACAGTATTCCTTCAGCCTTCAGCTGCTCCCTGTCTTATTGCTGTCAGTCTAGTTCCTCAGTAGCCCCGGCAATCACCCGCTGAGATGTTTACATCGCCCCTCTCCACATGAAAGGTAAGTCAGGTTGCAGTATCACCAGATCATTTCTACTTGCTGGAGCAACCAAGAATGCGACCCTGTTGTCCAAAGCGTAGCAGGCAGATCCCTGTGTTCCCTCCACACACAGGTACTAGTGACGTTTCATCAGCCGCAACTCTGCAGCTCCTCTCACTCCTCATCCCTGCCGTTCCTCTCCAACTCGAAACCGCATTTCTGCAACACTTCCGTGAGACAGTGACTGTCCATGTAGACAGGCCAAACGTGGGCCCCATAAGTGGCAGAATGGGCCCAGCTGGGATTGAGTTGGGGTTTCTTCCTCCTCTGCTCACAACAGGTAGTGCAGAGTGACAGGTGATTCGATGCACGCATGGGATGAAGTCAGCTGCAATCAACTCGTCGCCAGTGTTGAATTTCAAGAAGAGCCGGTCACAAGAGTAAGTAACAGCAGTGGTGTTTATTAAGTAACATAGTACACAACTGACTTCAAGAGCAGAGGAGCCCAACTGACAAGTCTAGCAATGGAACAGCCAGGAACTTGGTTCCATAATAGAACAGTGGGAGGAGAGATAGAGAGGGGACAAGGGAACATCAGGATGCAACATATCCTCACCCTTTGCAGTAAAAAGATAGAGAAAGAACAAGGGAACAAACAGGATGCAACATATC
>JAUCMQ010000108.1:0-10450 GCA_032360725.1 Desmognathus amphileucus | reverse complement strand
TCCGGATGCCTAGCATGAAAAGCCGCTTGCAAACGCGGGGCATGGACATTGGCAACCGGCTCCCAAGACCTGTCTTCCGGGCCATAACCAACCCAATCAATAAGATACTGAAGCCTCCCCCGGACCAGTCTGGAGTCAATTATCTTGGCCACCTGGTATTCCCCCTGGGTATCTGGAGGTGGTTGAGGGACAACAACATCAGGGCGTGTGGCAGGATCACAGTATTTAACTTGGGACACATGAAAGACTGGGTGGCATTTCAATGTCATCGGAAGGCGCAGCCTGACAACAACAGGGGAGACGATGGCATCAATAACATAGGGGCCAATGAAGCGAGGCAATAGTTTAGGACAAGAGGTACCCTTAAAATGCAAGAACTTAGTGGAGAGCCAAACCCTATCACCTACAGTAAATGCAGGAGCCAACCTTCTATGTTTATCAGCCTGTTGTTTCATAGCTGCTTTAGATGCTAGAAGGAGGGAAGTAAGGACCTGAACTCTGGATGAAAAGGTTTTCAAGAACGTTGATACTTCGGGGACCAGGGAGGCACTGGGAAACCTGGAGGGCAGGAAGCGGGGATGATAACCCATAAGGGCACAAAAAGGCGTGGTTTTAATAGCCGAATGGTAAGAATTGTTGTAGAGAAATTCTATGAGAGGCAAGGCTGAATACCAACTCCTTTCTTCCTTCATACAAAATACCCTTAAGTATTGCTCCAGTGTCTGATTACATCTCTCAGTTGCCCCATCCGTCTGGGGGTGATAACCCGATGAATATAACAACTTAGTACCCAAGTGCGTATTAAACTCTTTCCAAAACTTAGCAAGGAATTGAGAACCTCTGTCGCTAACAATTGATTCAGGAAGACCATGCAGTCGAACCACAAAACATAGAAATATATTTGCAAGAGCTTTAGCCGTAGGCAATCGAGTAAGGCCCACAAAATGAGCCATCTTAGTAAATAAATCCGTAACTACCAGTATCACTGAATAGCCATTACAAATGGGTAAATTCGTAATAAAGTCCATGGATATGTCTTTCCAGGGCCCAGAAGGGACTTTCAATGGCTGCAACAACCCCTGCGGGGCCAAATGGCAAGTTTTGGTTCTAGCACAAACTGGACACAAGTGCACATATTCCGATACAGTTCCCTTCATCTTAAGCCACCATACATAACGAGACAACATTTCCATAGTTTTAACTGGTCCTGGGTGCCCAGCCAGAGGTGCATCATGACACCAATGAAGTAGTTCCAATTGTTGCGACAGCTTTGGCACCCATAACCTGGACCCATGAAACAATAGACCTTCAATTTCTTTATGGATAGTACTAGCCTCCAAAAATCTCCTCTTTGCTTCAGGGGCATAACTATCCTTAACTTCTTGCAAAAAGGAGGACAGTACACATGAAGTCGCACCAATTATTCTCTGAGGGGAAAGAATAGGAGTTGGTACACTTTCAACCTTGTTCTCTTCGGGAAATTGTCGAGAAAGGGCATCAGCCCTAGCATTACACGTGCCTGGTTTATAGGTGATCACATAGTCAAATCTTGAGAAGAACAGTGACCAACGAGCTTGTCTTCCATTTTGACAGGTAAGATTTTTCATAAACTCCAGATTTTTGTGATCTGTGTAAATGGTGATTGGGTTACCAGTGCCCTCCAGATAATGTCTCCATTGTTCCAGTGCCTCCTTGATGGCCAAGAGTTCCCTCTCATAGATTGTATAGTTTTGCTCAGCAGTACTTAGTTTCCTTGAGTAGTAAGCAATAGGGTGTGTTTCGTGTACTTCGTTCTTTTGGGAGAGGACTGCTCCTATGGCATTAGAAGAGGCGTCAGCCTCCACGATAAAGGGTTTAGTAAAGTCTGGGTGGATTAATATCGGGGCTCTAGTAAACTCATTTTTGAGGATATCAAAAGAATTTTGTTGTTCAAGAGACCAGTGGAAGTTCTTCTTTTTAAGAACCTGAGTCAGTGGAATTACAATGTCTGAGTATGACTGTATGTACTGTCTGTAAAAGTTAGCGAACCCCAGAAACCTCTGGACATCTTTAACTGAACGTGGTGCTTCCCAGTCTAAAATAGCCTTTATTTTAACAGGGTCCATTTCTCTTCCTTTATGGGAAATTAAATATCCCAAAAAGGGCACCTGTTTTTCAAAGAACAAACATTTAGACTCCTTGGCATACAAGCGATTTGCTAATAGTGTTTCTAAGACGACTCGAACATGTAATTCGTGTTCTTCTTCATTTTTGGAAAAGATCAGTATGTCGTCCAGGTAAATGACCATAAACGTGTTTAGGATCTCTTTAAAAACATCATTAACGAAGTATTGGAAATATGCAGGAGCATTGCATAATCCAAACGGCATGACTAAGTATTCATAATGACCATGAGCTGTTCTAAAAGCTGTTTTCCACTCGTCACCTTCTCTCATTCGAATCAAGTTGTAGGCCCCTCGTAGATCTATCTTAGAGAACCAGTTAGCATCTTGGATCTGGTCAAGTAACACAGGAATTAAAGGCAATGGATATTTGTTCTTAATAGTAATGATGTTCAATAGTCTAAAATCGACGCACGGTCTCAACTCATCACAATCCTTTTTTGGCACGAAAAATAAGGGGGCTCCTGCTGGAGACGAAGAGGGTCTAATGAACCCCCTTTTCAAGTTTTCCTTTATATATTCCTTCAGTATGCCATCCTCTTTAGGTGACAAAGCATAAATTCGTCCACAAGGAATAGTGGAATCAGGCAACAGATTTATCTGGCAATCATAATCCCTATGTGGCGGAAGGACCTCGGCTTCTTTTTTGTCAAATACAGTGACAAGGTCTGGATATCGGTCTACAATAGTAGAAGTAGTGGTATTGATATATCTCTTTTCAGTGGCTTCTATTTTAAGGGTCCTGGTGACCCAATCAATGGAAGGGTTCCATTTGATCAACCAGGGCATCCCTAAGATAACCTTGAATGTGGGAGTGTGTATGATATCAAATTGCTCCGGTTTTTCAATACCCTGAAACACTAATCGTAATGGGATGGTGTTATCTTCAATCTGACCTGAACTTAGGGGTGTATCATCCACTGACATTGCTTGTTCTGGTTTAGTTCTCTTGCGAATGGGTATTTGGTGAAGCCTTTGGAAATTCTGGTCTATGTAGTTACCATTGGCCCCACAGTCTACTAAGGCTTTCGTGTAAATGTCCTTTTTCCCTGCTGCTTTGATTACTATTTCTATGTAAAGGTGTGGTGCAGAGGGTGCGTCACAATTAACCGTGCCTACAAAACGAGGATCTTGTCTGAATACACCCGAAAAACCTCCTCGAGAGTTTAACGGGTGTTGGCTTTTCCCGATATCAGCGGGCAATTGTAGATGGCATGTTTTGCATCCCCACAATAGAAACATAGACGTTCTCGACGTCTACGTTCTTTCTCCTGTGCTGACAATGGGCCACGGATACCTCCTAGCTGCATAGGCTCACCCGCATCTGGTTCTTTGCTTGGAGGCGGTATGTATCTTTGGAAAGGACGGAAGGAGTCTGTCTTGCGTCTTTCCTTTTTTCTTTCTTTTATTCTTTGGTCTATTTGTATAGTTAGTTCTACATACTCAGAAAATGTTTTTGGCAATGGAATGATGTTAGAAAGAACGTCTTTAATCTCTTCTCTCAAACCCTTGTAAAATAATCCTACAAGTACATCATCAGGCCAATTAGTAGCGGAGGCAAGTAACTGGAAGTGGGTGATAAAATCTTGTGTTTCCTTATTGCCTTGCTTATATTCTAATAATTCATTCTTTCTTAGTTGACCCTCCTGTTTACACTCAAACATGCCAGAAAAGGCTTTTATGAAGCTGTCGTAATTAAATAGGAGGGGATCGTTCTTCTCAATGAATGGAGTAGCCCATTTTAAAGCGTTGCCTTCTAGGTTCATGAGGATAAACATTACCTTGCTAACATCAGTGTTATATGCATTTGGTTTGTTGAGGTAATGTAAAGTACATTGGGTAATGAATGCTTGATAATCCTTCGTGTCCCCTCTATATTTACTAGGCATGGGGGGGTTGGGTAAGAGATGAGATAAAAAAGGAGCCATAGGGTCAGCGGGAGGAACTGGTGCCTCTGCATCAGGATTAGGGGATGCAGGGCTACTAGGGCCAGGTGCTGGAATGTCTTTTTGTTCTAAGGCTTGCACCTTCTGATTAGTGCTTTGTTGTTCCTGTCTCAAAGTCCCTATTTCTCTGCCCAGAGCCCCTAAAGAATGTGTGATTTTGGCGAATTCCGCCTCCATCACCTTAGCTAACTCACTGTCCATCACTTTTGATTATTAGGCTTGCTAACAATCTGTTGGACCATCTAGGCCTTGGACCAAAAGTGATGAACTTTGGACGTCCCTGTTCCTCCCTCTGCCAGTTAGCTGACAGAAGGTTGAAAAGGGGGTCCACAAGGACCGGCTTGGCAACTTGTGTCACTGCACCTGTGAATACAATAAACAAGAAGGGAATAATTACTAATTGGTCTGAGTGAACAATATCTACAAAGTGATTGCTATGAGGAACCACACTCACCTTAGTAATTCCCCCTTCACGCTCTATACCTGTGCAGTGGATATTCTGGAGTGTAATAGAGAAAGGGAAGTCCCAAACTCGAGCGCTTTTGGCAAAGACGTATTCTAGCACACACGTCAGCGCTAACGAGAAAGGAAAGTGAAAAGTCGGGCCGAGTCAGTAACGTGCTTGGATATCAGAGACAGAGGGAAAATGCTAATAGGAGTCCGTAAAACAAGCCAGAGGTCAACAACAATCGGGCAGCCACAATACCAGAGGGTTCAGCAAGAGAAGTCCAGAAAACAAGCAAGAGGTCAAGTAACAAGCGAGCAATCAGCAAACAAAAGGGTATGGCAAAGAGAGGTCCAATAAACAGTCCGGGTCACTTATCTGAGGTCAAGACGGAAGGCAGTAACGAGAAAACAATGGCAAAGCACGGGAGTCCGCTTGTTGTTAGCAAGCGTCTTTCCCTCGGCGGCGTCTTCCTTAAAAGGAGACGCCGCAATCATAAACATAGAAAGGGGACTTAGCCTGAGCATAGATACAAGCATACACTTAGTTAACCAGGGCGCCATGTTTAAAGAGGATATCACATAATGCAAGTCAATCAGGTAAGAGTACATAGCAGTCTAATTATAAGGAGAGGATGCCGTAACCGGCTACCCATGTGGATCTCATAGCAATCTGGGTCTGAAGCTTGTGCGTTGTTGGAAGGACCATGGGCAGCGGAGCTGTCGTATCCTTGGGAGCGGGGTAGAAGCCCATGTAATACGTGGGATCCTGACAGTACCCCCGCTCCAGGAACGCCCCCCACAGGTTAGGGTTTGTCCGGATGCCTAGCATGAAAAGCCGCTTGCAAACGCGGGGCATGGACATTGGCAACCGGCTCCCAAGACCTGTCCTCAGGCCCATAACCAACCCAATCAATAAGATACTGTAGTCTCCCGTGAAACCATCTGGAATCCAGAATCCTAGCTACTTGGTATTCACCCTGGGTATCAGGAGGCGGAGTAGAGACATTAACATCAGGGCGAGTCGCAGGGTCACAGAGTTTAATTTGGGAAACATGAAAGACCGGGTGACATTTCATAGTAACGGGGAGGCGAAGCCTAACAACCAGAGGGGACAGAACTACATCAACAATGTAAGGGCCAATAAAGCGTGGTAAAAGCTTAGGACAAGATGCACCCTTAAAATGTAGATTTCTGGTAGACAACCAAACCTTGTCTCCCACTCTAAGGGTAGGAGCCGCCCTCCTATGCTTGTCCGCCTGTTCCTTCATGGCTGCCTTGGAAGCTAGTAACAAGGAGGTCAATACTATAACCCTAGATGAGAAGGACTTCAGAAATGCTGATACTTCTGGAACCAGGGAGGCATTAGGAAACCTAGAGGGCAGGAACCGGGGATGATAACCCATGAGAGCGCAAAAAGGTGTCGTCTTGATGGCAGAGTGATACGAGTTATTATACAGAAATTCAACAATAGGCAGTGCAGAGAGCCAACTCTTCTCTTCTTTCATACAAAATACCCTGAGATATTGTTCGAGTGTCTGGTTACATCGTTCGGTAGAACCATCCGTCTGCGGGTGATAACCCGAGGAGTACACCAGTTTGGTACCTAATCGAACATTGAACTCCTTCCAAAATTTGGCAATGAATTGAGAACCTCGATCACTCACAATGGTTTCAGGGATACCATGCAACCTCACAACCACGCAAAGAAACACCATCGCCAGAACTTTAGCAGAAGGTAAACTGGTAAGTCCAACAAAGTGCGCCATCTTAGTGAACAAGTCCGTAATAACCAAGATTACCGAATGACCCTTGCTTACCGGGAGGTTGGTAATGAAATCCATAGATATATCCTTCCAAGGACCTTTAGGTACCTTCAATGGCTGTAACAACCCTTGGGGCATCAGATGACTCGGCTTAACTCGGGCACAAACTGGACATAATCTAACATAGTCCAACACCGTCTTCCTCATCCTGAACCACCATACATATCTTGATAAGAGTTCCAGTGTCTTGATAGGACCAGGATGTCCGGCCATAGGGGCATCATGACACCACTGCAGTAACTCGAGTTGTTGGGAGACTTTAGGCACCCATAACTGTGAACCATGGAATAACAGCCCTTCGATTTCCTTATGCAAGGGCCCAGACTCCAAAAACCCTTTCCTAGCTGTAATAGAATAGCTCTCACGAACCTCCTGCAAAAAGGATGATAACACAGATATCGTAGCCCCGATTACTCTTTGGGGAACCAAGATCGGTGTGGGTTTCAGATTAGCCTTTTCCACCTCGGGGTATTGTCTAGAGAGAGCATCAGCACGTGCATTACACGACCCGGGTTTATAGGTGATCACATAATCAAAACGTGAGAAGAACAAGGACCATCTAGCCTGTCTCCCGTTCTGACACGTCAGGTTCTTCAAGAATTCGAGATTCTTATGGTCAGTGTATACTGTAATGGGATTCCCCGTTCCCTCTAAATAATGCCTCCATTGCTTCAGAGCCTCCTTAATAGCCAATAGTTCCTTCTCATAAATGGTATAGTTTTGTTCAGCAGGGCTGAGTTTTCTAGAATAGTAGGCTACCGGATGTAGTTCTTGATGATCGTCTTTTTGAGAGAGTACTGCTCCCAAGGCATTGGAGGAAGCATCAGCCTCTACGGTAAAAGGTTTGGTAAAGTCAGGATGAATCAGAACGGGGGCATGTACAAACTCCTTTTTTAGAACCTCAAATGCTTCTTGTTGCTGCTGTTCCCAGATGAAGTTCTTTTTCTTTAGTATTTGTGTTAAGGGGAGGACTATGGTGGAGTAGGAGGGTATATATTGGCGGTAAAAATTGGCGGACCCTAAAAATCGCTGCAAACCCTTCACAGTTTGTGGAGCTTCCCATTGAACTATGGCTTGTATCTTGGCTGGATCCATCTCTCTTCCCTGTTTCGAAATCAAAAACCCCAAAAAGGGAACCTACTGTTGAAAGAATTGACATTTGGACTCTTTTGCATAAAGCCTATGGTCTAAGAGTCTACTGAGGACTAGTCTGACGTGTCTTTCATGTTCTTTCTCTGTGTCAGAAAAAATCAGTATGTCATCTAATAGATCACCATAAATGTATTGAGAATGTCCTGAAAAACGTCATTCACAAAAAACTGGAAGCAAGCTGGTGCATTGCATAAACCAAAGGGCATTACTAGATATTCATAGTGTCCATGGGCTGTCCTAAAGGCGGTCTTCCATTCATCCCCAGCCCGCATACGTACAAGATTATATGCTCCTCGTAGGTCAATCTTAGAAAAGATGCTAGCCCCTTGTATCTGATCTAACAGGACAGGAATGAGGGGTAATGGATATCTGTTCTTTATTGTGATCAAATTCAATAGTCGGTAGTCAATGCAAGGCCTAAGCTCTTCTGTGTCTTTCTTTGCTACGAAGAACAAAGGTGCCCCAGCTGGGGAGGAGGATGGCCTGATGAACCCTTTTTGTAGATTTTCCTTAATGTATTCTTTGAGTATGGCATCTTCCTTGGGGGACAAGGCATATATCCTACCGTAAGGAATACTGGTATTAGGGACCAAGTCTATACAACAATCGTACTCCCTGTGAGGAGGAAGAGTATCTGCTTCTTTCTTATCAAAGACAGTTATTAGATCAGGGAAACATTCGGCAATAGTATTTATGTACCTCTGCTCAGTAGCTTCTATCTTCACTGTCCTGGCCCTCCAATCAATAGCTGGGTTCCATTTTACTAGCCAAGGCATTCCTAGTATGATTATAAGAGAGGGTACCTGGATGATATCAAATTGTTCCTCTTTTTCAATTCCTTGAAAGGCTACAGTAAGGGGAATGGTGTTGTCTTCTATTTGCCCTGATTTTAAGGGAGTATCGTCAACTGACAAGGCATACTCTGGTCTAGTTCTCTTCCTAATAGGAATCTGGTGTAGTTTCTGAAATTCATAATCCATGTAGTTGCCATTGGCACCGCAATCCAGAAGTGTCTTGGTATGTATCTTTTCTCTTCCTTCTATACAAAGGGTGATCTCTAAGTATAAGTGGGGAGAGGAAGGGGCATCCCCATTTATGGTTCCTAAGAAGCGAGGATTAACTGGGACCTTGCCCGATGGACCTCCTCGGGAGTCTATCGGGCGTGGCCTTTTCCCGATATCAAAGGGCAGTTAAACAAGGCATGTTTTGAGCTCCCGCAATAGAAACAGAGACGCTCCCGTCGTCTTCGTTCTTTCTCCTGGGCTGAAAGAGGACCTCGAACCCCTCCCAACTGCATTGGCTCGCTAGTGTCTATATCCTTGGGCGGGGGAGGTGTATACCTCTGAATGGGACGGTAGAACTCGATCTTCCTTTTCTCTCTCTTTCGCTCTTTCAGTCTTTTGTCTACCTGTATAGTTAAAGCAGTGTATTCTATGAAGGTCTCGGGCAAGGAAATCACACTAAGTAACATATCCTTAAGTTCTTCCCGCAATCCCTTATAGAAGAGTTTTATCAATAAATCGTCTGGCCATTTCGTGTTAGAGGCTAATAATTGGAAGTGGGTAATATACTCCTGAGTCTCCTTGTTACCCTGTCGATACTCTAGTAGTTCAGTCTGTCTCAGATCATTCTCCTGCTTACACTCAAACATTGCTGAAAATTGCTCAAGGAACTCATCATAATGGGACAGAATTTGATGATTATCTGTGACAAATGGTGTGGCCCATTTTAATGCGTTGCCTTCCAGATTCATTAATATGAACATGATTTTACTGCAATCGGTAGCGTATGCCTGTGGTTTATTTAAAAAATGTAATTTACATTGTGTCAGGAATGTCTGGTAATCTTTCGTATCCCCCTATATTTACTGGGCATGGGCGGGTTCGGTGATAGGTAGGCCTGTAAGGGAGTCATAGGTTCAACTGGTGGTGGAGTAGTAGGGGCTATGGGGGTAGCAACTACCTCGTCTGGTGTGGTGACACCTCCATCCGGAGGTATCTCTTGCTGGCCCTCCAAGGTCAAAATACGATTGGTAACTGTCATTTGTTCCTGGCATAGAGTCCCTATCTCCTTCCCTAATGTCTGTATGGAGTGGGTAATTTTAGCGAATTCTATCTCAAGATTTCTAACAAGCTCCTCACTCATTGCTGCTGTAATGTATGGCTTGCTTTCAATCTGTTGGACTTTCCAGCACTTACAACCAGCAGCGACGAGTAAAGGACTTCCCCTATTCCTCCCTCGGCTATGCAGATAGCCAGAGGGTTGAAAAGGGGGGTCCACAAGGACCTGGGTTGTCTCTTGTGACACTGCACCTGAAAAACACAAGCACAATAATAGAAGGAATTAGTACCGTCTCTCCAGGAGTTGCAATGAAGGCTGAGAATGATTATTCTAGGAGACCAGCACTCACCAAAATAGCGCACCCTTGAAGCTCTATACCGGGTGCAGTGTAGAAAGCAGTAGTAGGACTCAGGTAATGGCGAACAGCGCTGGGAGAAGGTAAACCAAGGCTTGGCGTGTTCTAGCACACACGCGTCCCAGACTGCCACCATGCGTTAGAGAACCAAGCAATACCTGATAGTCGCAAGTAGGTAACCAATGAGGGACAAGCAACCGAAGTTACAGTAGCAGTGGACCAGCAAAGTAGTAACCGGCCAGAGTCAAAATCAGGAGAGCGTAGAACCAGAACCACGAGGCAGAGCAAGTCCAAAGGAACAGTCCGGGGTCAGGAACCGAGCGAGCCAGGAAGTACCAAGGGAGAGCCAAGACAAGTCAAGGGACAGACCAGCAGTCAAAACCAGAGCGGGCAACAATACAACAAAACAAGAGGCAAAGAGTAGTCAGAAAGAAGTCCGAGTCACTTATCATCAAGCTTGAGCACAGGAATCACCGCAACGTAGTCCGCTTGTTGAAAGCAAGC
>JAUCMQ010000107.1:0-10484 GCA_032360725.1 Desmognathus amphileucus | reverse complement strand
ACTAACTAACTAACTTAATTGTTTAACGTGCGATCTCGCCCATAGGCCTCAGCGCACTACCAGGCAGACAATACAGAGTGGGGCTTAGAAAATCATCATCATGGGCTAACAACAGTGAAGCCACAGTGCCATCAAGTCATGTCAAAGAGAAAAGTTTTTAAGCCCCTTTTAAAGGCCTCCACATTAGGAATTTGTTTTAATGAGGTTGGAAGTTTATTCCAGTTAGAAGCAGCCTGTGCTGTGAACGTCCGACCCCCAAAAGTTGTCAATTTAAATCTTGGGGGATTCAATCTGAAGATGCCATCAGATCGCAAGGATCGAGAGGGAGCATGCACGGAGACACAATCGCTCAAGTAACTTGGGGCAGTATTGTGAATACACTTATGCGTCAATGTACAGATCTTGTGTGTAATTCTATGCTGTACAGGCAGCCAGTGCAAGTCTCTCCTAGCTTCCGACACATGCTCTCTCCTTGATAACCCAGAAACAGCTCTCACGGCGTTATTTTGGATGATCTGCATTGAATGAATCATCTTTTTACTTGCTCCTGCCATGAGACCATTGCAGTAGTCAAGTCGAGCATTGATGAACGCGCCAGCCACTCGCGCCAAATTCTGCTTCGAGAGGAAGTTTTTAATTTGATGTATCAATTTTAAAATGTATGCACAAGAGGACTTTAGCTTTGATACATGTTTTTCAAGTGACAAATTAGCATCAAGATACACGCCCAAAGTCTTAACCACTGGAGCAGTATGAATAACATAACCTCCCAGGTTGAAGCTAGTATAGTCAGCTGAAAGTTGCGCCAGCCTCACCCGTGTGCCCAGCAACAAAATCTCTGTTTTGGCATCATTCAAAGCCAGCCTATTCGCAACCATCCAATTTTGGATTAAGGTAAATACCATTTGGATTTTTGACAGATCAGCTTTATAACAACCTGACAGAGGCAAAAAGATTTGCGTGTCATCGGCGTAGTTTGTGAATCCTACGCCGTGACACGCAAGCAGGTCGAATAAAGGTCTTGTATAAAGGTTATACAGAGTAGGAGACAGACATGAACCTTGAGGAACGCCCCTTAACAGGGGCGTTGGGTCTGCTGTCTCCTCATCCACAAAGACTCTCACTGTTCTCCCGGACAAAAATGATTCTAGCCAATCCGCTGCCAGAGGAGAGAAATTAAAGCAGTCTCTCAGCCTACGAACAAGAAGCCTGTGATCTACCAGATCGAACGCTGCGCTTAGATCTAGTAGCAGCAGGATCGCTGGTTTGCCACTATCAATGATGCCTGCAAGATTATTCTTCAGATCTAAGAGAGCGGTCTCCGTCCCGAACCCTTTTCGGAAGCCAGACTGCCTGGAGTTCAAGAGGTTGTTTGACTCCAAGTGTTCTCGGATCTGAAGATGGGCAACCGCATCCAAGATTTTTAAAATAAAGGATACATGTGTGATAGGTCGATAGTTCAACGGGTCGCCAGGGTCTAGACCAGGTTTTTTCAAGAGTGGCGAGATCCAGGCCTCTTTTAAGCATGCTGGGACATTGGCAGACAGAAAAGAGGTGTTGACAAGTCTGGCAAGTATGGGTGCCAAGGCTGTGATTGATTTTTTCATAATTTCCACGGTGACTAGATCGCCCTTATAAGGTGTAGGCTTCATCTTGCTAATAATTGTAGAGATTTCCTCAACCGTCACCGGGTGAAAAGTAAAGCTGGAGCTAGGCCCTAGCTGATTTGACTGAGCATAGATACCATCTACAACATCCAAGTTTGGTAATAAAGGAGTTCTTGCGTCAATGGCAGCAATATGCTTCTCAATTTTTGCAAACATAGAAGACTGTATGGTCTGTATGGTGGTACCCTGACTGTATGGTGGTACCCTGACTGTATGGTGGTACCCTGACTGGAGATGCAATGGAGTCACCAGAAAAGACCCTGGCCGAGCGCCCACTCAGAAAGGAATTAATCCAGGCACAAGCGCTAACTGAGAAGTTAGCAACACCCGCCAGCCTATTAATCAAGGTACCAGGATCAACCAGGAGTTGGTATGGCATCTGAGGCATACTCCTCTAGGAGGGCCGACTCGGTAAGTATTGTTGTTGTAACCCTGAGTGAGCTACAGGTCTCAGGTATAGACAAGGTGAAAAGAGACTAGAAATGGTACTAACCTGGGGGTGGAACAATAAGAAGTGCAGAGCAACATGGAATTGTGCGGAATAACCCTGAGCTGATAAATTCAGATGTATTTGTCTTCAGCCGATTAGATAATGTGTGGACGTCACTGATGGATGGAGTTGAAGGGACAATGTCGTCAATATGGGGAGATATGTAAGAGGCCCCATTTTGAGCAACCCCTAAACCTGTATCAGGTTAGCTACGCAAATTATTAAGCATATGAGATAGCGTTGTCTGATCAATTGACGCCACAGTGTGTGCTGTTTCAGAAGGAAAGCAATGGAGTCCTCATTACCCCGACAAAGGAACAGGAGGAACAGCTCAGCACGATGGTAAACCAACCTGAGTACAATCGTATCAGAGCTTCACTGACCCAGCCGCGTCCGGGCACAAATCGGCACAAACCGGACTGACGCATCGCTGCTGTCGCGCCTGCAGTGTAGATAATGTCTACAGATGCTGCTGGGGAAAGTCGTTTTCCCAACAGTATCTTTAGAGGCGGTGGGGCTTGTCCCACTTGACAACCGCCAAGCCGTTACTCAGCAATGTTAATAAAAAGCCTTAATGTTCACAGGGCAAGATGGAGAAAAGTAATCCCACCTTAAAAATGTAAGATTGGGTCACGTGATGCGCTGATCCGGTGCAGACGTGCCTGGTGAGAGCTCCGCTCCGGAGATACGCTGAAATATACTGATTTACTGCATTTTTCCGAAAATTTCTTGGAAATATCGACGGAATAGGCAAGAACAAGAAAGCTGGCATGGGAGGACGTGGGAAAAAGCAGGCATACATCGAGGATTATACGGCGAAGGCGTCCCAGATGGGGAGAGCGGGAAAGGAGGCACCGACAGTGGGAAAAGAAGCCTCGCCGACAACGACAATGAAAAAGCCCAGTCCTGCTGAAATGAGCGCAGACGCAAAATTGATAATTGCTGAAATGCGTGAATTTAGACAGGATGTTGGACAACAATTTGGCACGCTAACGATCAGAATGGATTTAATGCAAAAACACAACGAAGCACTAACGGAGCGGGTCAAAGAAACGGAAACACGCATCGAACAAATCGAAACGGTAATGTCACCGCTGGAAAAACAGATGAAACAACAAATGGAGATATTATACAGGCTACAGGAAAAACAGGAAGACGCAGAAGGACGCAACAGAAGAAATAACCTACGGTTATTAGGGCTGCCAGAAACGACAGTTGCTCCTAAAATGGCATTGTTCCTAGAGGATCTTCTTCCAAAACTTTTAACTGAATTCAAGCCCTCGGAGCACTTTGTTATTGAACGGGCACATCGCTCGTTAGCAGCTAGACCTCCGCCGGGGGCGATGCCTAGAGCGGTAATTTTTAAACTATTAAATTATCGAGACCGAGATGCCCTGTTGCAAGCTGCAAGGATGCACGGTGAGTTGCGATGGGAGGGGACACGCTTGAGTCTATACCCTGATCTGACCCCCATGGTGCAGAAGGCGAGGAGATGCTTCGATGGGGTAAAAACAGAGCTGCGAAAACGAGGGATTCCCTATGCGATGATGCATCCCGCCAAATTGAGAATTCAGGACGGAGGTAAGACGGTTTTCTTTATGGACGTGAAACAGGCGTGGGGGTTTCTGGAGCAGAACAAAAATGGGGCAGGACTGTTGAATTCAACGATAATGGGAGAGGCGACAGGCAGCAATGAGATAGAATGAGAGAAAAAACAAAAAAAAAGACGTGGAGAAATGTGGGGACTGCGACAGTGAAATGGAGAAAAAAGCAGCACTCGCGTAAAGAGAAATGAGATAAGTGATTGGGGAGAGGAGAAAGTACGGCTACATTGTGCAGCATGGAAAAATTGTCTATGAACAGGTTAGCTGAAAGACCGGGCACTGTAGCGAGGTATAATGAATGTTTATAAACATCCCGCTAGATGTTTATACTTAAACAATGAATGTTTACGATTGCAGTCAAGATGGCGACTGATGGCGGTAGGAGAGTGCCAAAGTAACGCCAGAGAGTTACACTATCACAGGGAAGTGGAAAGCGTTCTGTGCTGCCAGCTGGAACCAAGGAGGTTTATTTACAGATAAAATGTGAACTGTTTGAGTAAAGACTCTAAATATTTACGCTAGGAAGAAACAAAAAATAAAAAAAATAAAAAAAAACCAAGATGGCGACTTCGGGAAGAGTGAAGGCGCCAAAAGGATCTTTGAAGGAATACAATATGGCAAAACACGCACTGTGTGGACAGACAGGGAATGCGACGCGCGTCGCCGCTGGCGCACGAGGGAGTAATAATGGCGATCCGGTATGAAGTGACACGGAAAAAAGTGGAGAAGGGATTGTAACATGCGGTAAATGACAATCTTGTTCAAGGAGCGGAGTTCGAACTAGGTGGACTGCTCGAAAAATGTACACTGTTCACTAATATAGAACGGATTTTAAACAATTACGTGACTCGAGCATGATGGCGTTAACAGGGGTTGCGAAGGTGGTGCAGGTTGTTGTGTTAGTTGTCACCGCCATGCGCGAAATTAAGGGCAAAGGCGACCAAGTTGGGGTAGGAGCCTGGGGGTGGGGGAGGGGTGAGAGGAGTTATGTGGTGTATGTTGGTATGGATGAGATGTGTGTGTGGTATGATAAATGTAAAGACAACTGTAGATGTAAAATGAAACAAGAAATGAAATGGAAAACTAAGCGCGGAAAATGGCGATCTGTGATGGAAGAAAGTAGGAATGGGCGGTATGAATGGCATGGTAAATGTGTGGATAATATTAGATGCAAAATGAAAATAAAAATGAAATGGGTAGCATTGGTGTATTAACATGGAATGTGAGAGGTCTGCATTGTCCAACTAAAATCAGAAAAATTAGAAACTGGTGTAGACGAAAAGAAATTAATATAGCTTTTTTACAGGAAACGCACATGATGCCGCAAGAATATACTAATTTGCTGAAAATATGGAAGGCAAGGGCCTTCTCTGCATCATATACGAGAGGCAGTAGAGGGGTGTGTATATTGATTGATAAAAATGTACAGTATGAGCTAATGCATCAGATCTCTGACACGAATGGCAGGTATGTGTTGATCATTGGGAAACTGAATGGAACGGTTGTCGCGATGTTGAATGTTTATGGTCCGAATTTTGATTCGATTGAATTTGTAAATGAAATTTTTTCAAAAGTATCAGAATGGGGGAGGGTTCCTTGGATCGTCGGCGGTGATTTTAATTATGTGTTAGATATGACACTGGATCGTTCGTCTACAGTGACAAGACCTATGCCTAAATGTGCGGCGTTGACATTGAAATATATGGATGTGTATAATTGGGTGGATGTGTGGAGAGTGTTACGACCAACTAATGGGGGATATACATACTACTCTACGGTGCATGATATGCACTCGAGGATCGATAGGTTTTTGGTGTCTGACACACTATTGGCATACATATCAGAAATGTACCTAGAGCCTCGCACCTTTTCGGACCACAGTCCACTACATTACACAATAGAATGGAACAAAATTGAACGATGTGCACCTAGATGGAGATTCAGGCCAGATACACTGTTGGATGCGGCATTTGAAGGGAGTATGACAAAGCATATAGTAGAATTTTTTGAGCACAACACGAAGGATGAGACAGATGTGGTAACTAGATGGGCTGCGTTTAAATGCACGATGCGTGGATATATGATTGGGGAGGGGAAAGGGGTGGTGAGAGCTTTGAGGAATGAAATGAATGATCTGGAGAAGAGACTATGTGTATTGGAGGAAAGGTATGTGGAGACACATGAAGATAGGGTTTAAAAGACATTTATAAACTAAAGCAGGCATATATTGAAAACACAGAAGTAGAGATTAAGCATCTAGGTAGACTGAGTGCAGCGGAGAGATACTTATCTGTGGATAAGTCAGGGGCACTATTGGCACGAATGTTGAGGGATGAAAGAGGACAACAGCATGTACGCAGTGTAGAAAGAGACGATGGGACGACAGCTTGGGGAACCGCAGGAAGTATTAGATTGTTTCACTAGATACTATGAAGACCTCTACAGAGAAGAGTACAGGGCGAATGCTGAGGGTGTTAATGCGCTGCTGCAGGGTATGAGGTTACCACTAATAAATAGAGAAACCAAACTAGAGCTGGATACAGAGATAACTGAAAATGAAATAAAACTAGCGATTAAAGAGATGAGATCTAATAAAGCTCCAGGGGAAGACGGATTCGGGACAGATTTCTACAAGCATTATACACATGCGCTTGCTCCTAGGTTATTGGAACTATACATGGCAGCGCGTAAGAACAAGAAATGGAAAAATGGAATGAATGAAGCTGACATAATATTGTTGTTGAAACCGGGAGCGAATATACATAAATGTGAAGCCTATAGACCGCTGTCACTAATAAATGCCGATCTGAAAATCTTAGCAAAAGTAATAGCCAATAGAATCTTACCACATCTGGATGGACTAGTAGGGAGGTCTCAACATGGGTTCATTCCAGGGAGGTCCACCTCCACAAATATTAGACAGGTATACACAGTATTAGCTAGTTTACACTATAAAGATGAGGTAGGGATATTATCACTGGATGCCACCAAGGCTTTCGACTCAGTAAGATGGGACTTTTTGTTTGCGGTTTTAAGAAAGTTTGGGTTCGGTGATCAGTTAATCAATTGGGTGCGACTGCTGTACACGAAACCGACCGCAAGGGTAAATGTCAATGGACACAGATCGCGGCCCATACATATAGAAAAAGGCACGAGACAAGGTTGTCCATTGTCGGCGCTGTTATTCGCGCTGGTAGCCGAACCATTACTATGGATGCTGAACAACTCGGAGCGAATGGTGGGGATAATGGTAAAAGGGGAAAGAGTGTTAGCATCTATGTATGCAGACGACCTATTATTGTACCTTGGGAAGCCACAAACCGACATTCCGGAGGCAGTCAAGATATTAGAGGAATATGGGAAAGCTTCGGGATATTTAATAAATTGGAACAAGACCGTATACTTCCCATGTGGTGCACGTAAGGCTGTGAATATTTTGACACTACTGAAATTACAATGTGTAGCTAAGTTCAAATATCTAGGAGTTCAAGTGGCCAACTCACGAGAGGAATGGTATGAGCATAATGTAGACCCACTGATACGATATTTAGAATCCAAATGTGAGAAATGGAAAGATCTACCGTTATCATTAGCAGGGCGTATAGCAGTAATCAAAATGGTTTTCCTACCAAAATTTCTATATATATTTAATAATGTCCCAGTGAAGATACCTGATACATTCTTTAAACTCTGTAGGACTATGCTACTAGAATTTATATGGAACAGAAAACCCCCTAGGATAGCCTTCGCAACGCTGACTAGAACATATGGCAGTGGGGGGTTTGCATTACCAGATTTTAAGTGGTATTACATTGCAGCACAGACCCAGCACACGATAAAATGGCTGGCAGAGGCACCGGTAGATGTGCATGCGGTAATCGAGAAGAAATGGTTCGTTGAAGGGGATGCGGGGAAACTAGTGTGTATGCCACAGATAAAAAAGAAATATCAGGCTGGACCAGCCGAGATTGGTTTAGAACTGGTGAGGAAACAACTAAAGAAGGGCGAGATGAATATAGCGTACAGCTCGTACCTCCCGCTTTGGTATTTACAAGAGAAACAATGCATGTTTACAATGAAAGATTTGAGTGATTGGGATGAGTGTGGGTTAAGTGAGGTACAAGATTTATATGCAGATGGGAAACTGAGAGAGGACAAAGATGTTTTAGAGCAGGCAGGAGGTGGAATACTAGCAATAATGAAATTAAGGAAAATAAAATATTGCATGAGACAGATTTGGGGTGAGATACAGGAAGAGCCGGGCTCCAATATATTGCTGACTCATATGTTAACCACGGGGGGACAAACACACCAGGTATCAAGAATTTATAATATACTGAGAAGTGAGAAAGAGAGTGAGGATTTAAACGTAAGGAAGCGATGGGAAGACGATGTAGGTGAGACAATAACAGATATTGAATGGTATAGCGCATGCATGCTGACGAGGAATGTGTCACAATCAATGCGTATCAGGTTGATTCACTATAAATATCTAATGAGATGTTATGTAACACCTGAGAAACTACACATGTTCAACCCGATGGAGAACATAAAATGCAAAGGATGCACGGAAATGAATGTGGGCTTCTTACATGTGGCGTGGGAATGTGAAGGTATACATGCTTTTTGGGAAGTAGTGATGAAGGAAATTTCGGAGATTATGGGAGCTTTGTTACAAAATGAAATTAAAGTAATTTTCTTGAATGTGCTACCGAAGATGGATAAACTGAAGGCCCGATGGATCAACTTAGCGATAACAATCGCAAAAAGGGTTGTGGCCAGAACGTGGATGCAAGGAATAACACCAAAGCGGCAAACATGGATAAATGATCTGGTGTATTGTAAGGAACAAGAGGAACTAACACCTTTGCTGCTGCACTACAAACAGTGCCCACCTGACATATGGGGGGATTTTAAAAATTACTTGTATAACAAAGGTAGTGAAGAAATGGATTGAAAGAGTGGATAATATACATGGAGGAGTATATGAGTAGGGTGGTGTGAAAGGATGATATGAGGATGTGGATGGGGTGTGGAATGAGAGGTTGAATGTCTGTGGTGTAAGGGAATGAACGGAGTAAGAAAGTTGATGAATTATTAGTTAAGTGTATTAATGAATTGTATCGTTGTTTTAATGTATAAAATTATAAATAAAGGTTTTAAAAAAAAAAAGATTGTGGCACACCTACAAACAAATTAATCAAAACGAAAAAAAAAATAAGCAAATCCAAACAATTTTAATAAGAATTACTTTGAATATAATATGAAAGGAAAAGGTGTAAAATGTTTTCAGTATGTATGTTGAAATATATTACATTTATGTTTACCTTCATGGAAAGCAATGGTACAGGGGTATAAGATGCTGGAGCACCAATATTTCGGTTGGGCACGGCACCACAAGTTAGCCGCCTTCGTCTGGTCTGAGTTTGCTCGGATGTGGACTCGTACTGGTCATCTGAGAAATGTTGGCTGCATATTCTAAACTTGTCAGCTCTCTTGTCTTCCATAACTTCTTTTGCACGAGAGTCCATTTCCTCTTCATCCACACCACAAGACCGAAGCCATAGGATTACAATCTCTCTTTTCTTTGGAAAGCAGTGGAGAATGGTCCCTTGTGGCTTATTTCTGCCACTGTTGCTGCAACTGGAAACGAAGCAGGATGGCATTCTGAAAAACTATAGAAAAGGCAATAAAATTAGTAAATGTTTGTACAATAATGTTTTGCAGAAAAGGTACGGTACTATACTTTCTGTAAAAGATGAAGATGGTATAGAAGAACATGCAAAGACGTGTCATTATCACACTCATAATCACACCTACAATGTTCTCGTATTATGAATATGATTTGAAATAGAATTTATTTTAACGCCTAGTATGGGTGAACCAATGCAAATATAATCTGTTTAATGATGAAAAATAAACATATAAAATACATACTATGATAGCGTTTTAATTTGATTCAGTGCTTTGGATCGGGCAAAATGCTAAAAAGGCTGCAGCCAGAAATACAACTGAATCAAACTAGGCACCTAACCATATTTCCCATTTTAAACCATTTGCTAACACTGCGAATAAATACCCTCTCTCCAATTGACTTATTAGATGTTGGTATGAGAGATTTATAAAATTAGATAATATGATCGCAGATTTCATCATAGTGGGTGAGTTAAATTTTTCAGGTTTTACCTCATGATCTTCGTATTTATTGATTTCCTTGTAATCATTTCCAGTGCCAATTTTGATAGTGCTCCATGGTAAAATAGGTTAGATTGTGCTCCTCCTTTCCTCCTCTCTCCTCCTTTCTCTTCCTCTGCCCTCCTTTCTTCTCCTCTCTCCAGCCTTCCCCATGCCCCCCACCCACTGCACGATCCGAAAAAAGGATCGTGCAGTAGAGGATTCATTTTTTGAAAAAGGCAGGGGTGAGGGGGGGCGTCTGCATCCCCCCTGCTCCTGGGGGGCACATTTTTTTTTAAAGTAAGGGGGTAGGCCCACCCACCCAAAATACCACCTGCCAATCAAACACTGCCACCACAATCAATACTACTACTGCAACTACCACCACCAATATTACTATTAGTGCTGCTACTACTACTGCTGCTTCTACTACTACTGCAACTACCGCCACCAATACTGCTACTAGCGCTACTACAAACAGGGCTACTACCACCACCTATACTGCTACTACTACCACTACTACTACTACCTCTGCCACTACTACTAATG
>JAUCMQ010000106.1:0-10504 GCA_032360725.1 Desmognathus amphileucus | reverse complement strand
TTGCACTACAAATTTACGCCGCGGGCGCGTCAGCGCCGGCGCGTCGGCGGCCTGTATTGTGCGGCCTGTCTGTGCCTAATAAAAGGCCCTTCCTAGGACATACTTCAATTTTGTTGCTGCCGGTAAATACACCATCAGCGTTGCTGAACTGTGCCTTTATTTTATCTCTTTAATTCAGCACTTCTCTGACTGCATTACCCAGTTTGTGATTGTATTACCCTGCATGTGACTCTGCTTGTGACTTTGAGCTAACTTTGCTGTTGTGCTGCTCCTTGGAGCCACATTTATGCTTTTTTAAAACTGACTGCATCTTGTATATACCTTGTTTTGTAATTATTATTTTTCAATCTTTCTCGCCGTTTCACTTTGACTGTTTTATCCTGTGCGTGCTCTGGGGCTGTAAGCGAGGCAAGCGGCAGACGCTTCCCTCCGCCCACAGACCACGTTTACGATTCTGTCATTTATTAGCTCTTTACGATTATTAGAAATCATTCCATCACTGCAAACTACATTTCCCACAATTCCGTGCGCATTTGCACTACAAATTTACGCCGCGGGCGCGTCAGCGCCGGCGCGTCGGCGGCCTGTATTGTGCGGCCTGTCTGTGCCTGTCAGTGCCGTGAAGGCCGAGGCCTCAGGCAAATTGTCTTATATCCTTTTTAAGGTAACGCTTTATTTAAAATTCATACTTAGTACACACCCTTCCTAGGTTTACTACAATGTCCTCCTTGGTGGGACAGGACGGTTGGACGGATTGTCTCCGCATATGGGAGGGCATCTCGTTTCCTCTGCCTGAGGACCTTGTCCCTTTCAGCTCTCCTGTATATTCTTACCCCGATGTATTTGATGCCTCAGATGAAATTCATTCTAGCTACATTAACTTCACTGATGTATCTATACTACCATCACCTGACTACTCATATTCTGCTAGCACTTACTCTGTGCCGTTTCATGCAGCACTTTCTACCTCTGATTCTACGAACCAACCTCTTATAGACTCAACACAATGTCTTGGCTCGCAAACCACCACTAATTTTACAGTACCCCTAACTAAAGACCACCTCAGTGTCACGCGTATGGATGTTTCCTCAAATCCATCTATAACACCCTTCAAATCTTTGATAATACCACCAAGTAGCCATCAGTCTATGACCATGCCAATTAACGAGAACTACACGGCCATTGACCCCTCAACTATCAGCAACCAATCCTCATTAAATATTCATGTAATGGCTCCTAATACTTTCGTCTCCACTTCTACTACTGATTCGTATACTCCTATACCACCTATGTTAGAGGTTACCACAGTTAACTACGATTATCATTCCTTAATGAAAACTGATTCATTGTGTATATTAGATCAATCCACTTTGTGTAGAGACAGTTCCTCCAGTCATATCTCCGTTTTAGATCCCCACCAAATGTTTTCATATACTCCAGACCTAGACTCTAATTTTGTTGCGTCTTTTCCTGAATCCTTTATAAATGGTAATGCTATTGATACGCTATGTATCCCTCATACTACTTTGATAACCTCCAATCCTGTCATGGACTCTGGCCCCAAACCTGTCATGGACTCTGCCCCTGTGACCAACCTTGTATCCACCACTTCAATGGATTATAAAATACCTCCTAAATTGAAGTTTGTTTTACTTAATACATGGTCACTTGTTAAGCATCATACTGAAATCAATGACTACATCTTGGCAAATGACATTGATCTGTTAGTATTAACAGAAACATGGCTTAATGATACTACTGGCCCTGCTCTTGCACTGGCCACACCTCCTGGCTACCTCACCATCACAAAGAATCGCATTGATAAAAAGGGTGGAGGAGTGGCTCTTATTTTTCGTGACTCCATAACAATACATGAAGCTACTCCGATTAGCATTAGCATGTGTGAATTTCTTCATGCCAAAATGGCGGTTAATTCTACTACCACTATCAACCTGTTTCTACTGTATAGACCTCCGCAACCTATGTCCATGTTTGAAGAGGAACTGAAAACTATTCTACTGCCTCTTCTGAAATGCTCCTCTAAAGCTATTTTATGTGGAGATTTTAATTTTTGGTTTAACAACCCCTCTGATTCACATGTACAGTCCTTGATATCTACTATACATGATCTAGGTTTTTTTATTCATTCCTTCGGCCCCACGCATCGCGAGGGAAACTCTTTAGATTGGATATGCACTTTCAATCTATCTATTGAGAACATTCATACTGAGCCCTGTGCTTGGTCAGATCATTTCGCCATCTTTGCTGAAATCCCAGTTCACATACCTCCTATTATAAAATCTCAATCTACAGTTTACTATCGTAAATTTTCCAACATCAACTGTAATACCATTTCACCTTTACTTATATCTGCTATCGATCCCATATCCATGACTAATACTGTTGAGGAACTAGCCTCCATATATCAAACATTAATTACCAAGTCAGTGGAATCTTTAGCACCCCTTAAGAAGCGGCACGCCCCTCCCTTGTGCAAAAAACCACTGACCCTATCTTCTGATATCATTCAACTAAGAACAAATAAACGTAAAGCTCATTGCCTTTGGCAAAAAACTAAAGCCCCTGATGACAAAATAGCCTATAAAACTGCTGCCAGGCTATTTAAGGAAGCAATAATTAACGCCAAAAAATTGTATTTTGATAACCGTATTTCCCAGGCAAGCTCAGACTCTCGAGAAATTTTTAAAATCTTGAGAGAGCTCGAAAGCCCTGACATAAAGCCTCCTGACTTCACCATTAAGGATAAAAACTGGTGTTTGCAAATCCAGAATGCCCTTATGGACAAAGTGGCGAAATTGAAAAAATCTATCAAACTTAAGCGCGACGGTCTTCCCTCAGTTGCTGATGAACCCCTCCATTTTCCCCATACATTTGAACCTTTTAAGTTCTCCGAGGTCACTGAAGTGGAGATGAGAGATATTATAGCTGCTCTCAAACCCACCTCATGTAAGGGTGATGCATGTCCAGCTACTGTTATTAAGGAATGTGCTCCTGCACTATTACCACTTATTACCAGATTTGTTAACACCTCCTTTGCTACCAACACTGTCCCTGTTGGCATCAAACAATCCTGGATATCGCCTCTCCTTAAAAAACCTTCCTTGGACCCATCTGTTGCGACTAATTATAGGCCCATAACTAATGTACCCTTCCTCATGAAGATCCTGGATAAGGTGGCCTATATTCAAATTCAACGATATATTAATAATAATAACCTTTTGAGTATCCGTCAATCGGGTTTTCGAGAGGGCCACAGCACTGAGTCCGCGCTGCTCGACCTCAAGTCCAGTCTTCACCAGATTGTGGATAGGGGTCGGGTTGGGCTGCTCATGCTGTTGGACCTCTCAGCGGCCTTTGATCTTGTTGATCACAACATCCTAACTTCTAGACTACGGTCATTCTTCAACTTTTCAGATGAAGCGGCTAACTGGATACTTTCCTTTCTGGAAGATCGTTCCGCCAGGGTTTTCTGGCAGGATGAAGCCGCAGATCCAGTTCCTCTCATATGCGGCGTCCCGCAGGGCGCCTGTCTGTCGCCTTTGCTGTACAATATATTCACACGCCCTTTATTTGATCTTTTGGACCAACAAAATATCTTATATACAAACTATGCTGACGACACCCAGGTCGTCCTGCATATGTCTGGGGACTATGGTATAGATACTGCCACAGTAAACAAAACTTTTTCCCTAATTCAGGACTGGATGGCCCGGAACGACCTTGCATTGAATGATTCGAAGACAGAGCTACTTCTGGTTGGATCCCAATCTAAGCTTAGGAATCTTTCCTCAAATTACGAAAAATTCCTAATAGCTGACTGCCCCATCTCAGTTGCAGATAAGGTCAAGACCTTGGGAGTTTTTTTCGATGCTTCTCTTACTATGAGAGCACATGTAAATTATCTCTCCTCTTCAGCATCTTACTATATTCGTCTTTTACATCATATTCGACCTTTTTTGTCCAAAGACATCTGTGCTACAGTAGCCAGAGCCATAGTGGGGGCTAAGATTGACTACTGTGGTAGTCTTCTTGGTGGTACCTGCAAATACAATACAGACAAGCTGCAGGTTCTCCAGAATTGTGCAGTTCGTGCTGTGACTGGCCTCAACAAATTTGATCATGTTTCTGATGCACGCAGAGAACTGCACTGGCTTCCTGTCAAAGCACGTATTCGCTTTAGAATTCTCATGATAACCCATAAGACTCTATTTGGCAAAAACCCACTATATCTCAAAGAAAGACTCTCTCTGCGCCCGGAATCCCGGACCTTGAGGTCTAATAGTACTAACCTCCTCTCAATTCCCAGATTTAGGCTTAAAACAGGCGGTGACCTTTCGTTTGATTTCATTGCCCCCTCATTGTGGAACTCCATTCCCCCTGATATCAGAGCTGAAAAAAACCTCCCTAGATTTAAGAAGCTCCTTAAGACCCTGCTGTTCGCCTAGCTTGACTCTGCGATCAATTCTCTTTGCCATTGCCTTCTGCTTGTCGTTGTCTTTTTGTGTGCGCCCTGATGCCCACGGGTTTGTGGCGCGTTACAAATACTAGATAAGATAAGATAAGTACAACTGAATAATAATAATAAAACCAAGTGCTTATATAGCATGACAGATGGCACTATCACCCACTTGAGTTTAGAAAATCTTTATTAACTTTTCAGTATTGTCAAGATATCAACAAACTCAAAGAAAAAAAAAAAAATGTTACATGATTCATTCTAAATATACAAAAATTTAACGGTTTACAATACTGACGAACTTAAAGGAAAATGTTACATAATTCATTCAATATACACAAAAGAGAAAAAAGTTTAACGATTTACAATACTGACATATGGCACTAATTGTCAAAAGTATAAATGTCAAAAATAAAATTCTCAATCCATGCTTACAATTTAGTTACAGATTAAAACAGTTTAACATTTTTAATATCAAATACTAATTTAATAAAAATATAAATCTTCACAATATATTCCTCAGACCCCTCATTCAAAATCAAGTTCAAATCCACATGATTATTAATACAAAAATGCAACAGCCAGCGAGACCGTAAATCGCTATACATAGGGCATACCGTAAAGACATGAGCAGTGTCTTCCACCTGGTCAGGACAGTACGGACACACTCTGTCACTAAATGGAGTTTTTGCCCAGGCTAGCAGGAAACAGTTGAATGGCAGGGTGCCGGATCGTAAGCGCAGCATGCAATTCAGAATTTTCCAATGTAAACCGGTATTCAAATATGGTTCGCGGCCTATGTCAGTCTTATACTTTACATATGTTTTTAAAGTGCTTTTGGTTAGACCCTGAGCAAAAAGGCGATTAAACTCAACTGATCCGATTTGTGCTTTTATAAACATTTTATTAGGATTTCCTTTAAACACATTATGCTCAAAAATCGAAAGGGAGTATTCACGATCCCATAATTTGATTTTTTTCAAATAGGAATAGGAATAGTCGCTGATTAAAATTTCTTTAAGACATGCATGGAGTAAAGACTCCGATCTACTCGGCATCATGTTTTTCAGGAAAAAATTAATAGATTGAGTAATAATCGAGGTTCTGACTGTTTTCAGATTCATGTCCAGAAAGAGTGATATAACACAAAAGGAGGAGGGGAGGCAAAATACTCTTCGCCAGAAAGACGCCTCCCACTTCTCCAGCAGATCAAAGGACACAGTCCCCCACAACTCAGCACCATATAATAATGAGCTCTTCCACTTTGATTGAAAAAGGGATTCCAGGGTAGGTAATTGAAGAATGTTTTTAGTTTTCAAATTAATCAGCGAGTTTGAAATCAGATGATGTTTAGATTTCAAGGAATTAATATGTGCAAGCCAATTACCATTCTGGGCAAATGTTAAGCCAAGATATTTAAAACATTCTTTTTTCTCAACCTGGATCCCTTTTAAATTCCACTGTAAATTTGAGATCTGTTTTCCAAAGACAACTATTTTAGTTTTTGCGATGTTAATTTGAATGTTGTTGATGTCGCAATAAACCTCTAAAGCTCCCAGTCTATTTTGCAGGCCTGTCGCGGTGAGGTCTATAATGGCAGAGTCATCTGCATAAGAAAGGGTACTAATAGAAAAACCACCCATCTTAGGGGGAATACCACAAGCCTGTGAGATGTAATCATCCAGGTCGGATAAATAGATATTGAACAGGCAGGGAGCCAATACACAGCCCTGCTTAAGCCCATCTCGGGTCACTATTCTTTTCGTGACTTCCCCATCTCTGCCCCATCTGACCTGAGCCCATGTGTCAGTGTGTAAGACGGAGATCATTTTGACCAGAGCGGGGGGGCAACCTAGGAGTAACATCTTCCGCCACAGTAAGTCTCTCGAAACATGATCGAAAGCATGTGAGAAGTCCACGAATGCTGTAAATAGATTATAATTTTTGCATTTCGTGTATTTCTCAATAAGTAATGAGAGCGTCACACAATGGTCTAAGGTGCCAGCCCCTTCCCGAAATCCAGCCTGTGATCGATGTAGAATGTGTTTTTCATTTAACCAATCATTCAGCTCAGCGAGCAAATGTTTGGCAAGGAGTTTACTGCCAGGATCTAAAAGGGCAATCAGTCTGTAATTGTTGGGGTCAAGCTTATTGCCCTTTTTGTGGAGCGGAAAAATAACAGAACCTCTCCAGGAGTCAGGAATTAAAAAATGACTCAGACAGTGGTTTAAAATAGGTGTATAGAGTAAACCCCAGTCAGAGGGACAGTAGTGCAGACAGATGGGCGGAAGTCCTTCAGGGCCAGCTGCCCTTGATGATTTTAATGAAGTGATTAGTTTTAGTGTTTTATCAAATGTTACAAGAGGTCTAAAGTCCTCTGAAGCCCAATTAACAAAGATGGTAGTAGGTTTGCTGTCATATAAACCGGCGATGTGAACCTGCCAGCAGGATTCATTAATGAAAGCATCTGGTGGGCAGCGTTGAGTAGGGAAAGCTAATTCGGCAATAAGTTGCCAGAAGGATTTGGCATTGTTAGAATTAACGGCGATGAGAATAGCATCCCTATAACGTTCACAATGAGCTGTTTTCTTAGCTTTAATAAATTTGTTATATTCCAAACGGAGCGATCTTAATTGTATCAGATTAGAGTCTCTATCTGTTGTTAAATTACCAATTGCTTTGCGATATCTCCTTCTGGCAGATTTGCAATCTTTGTCAAACCATTTAGAAATAGAGATTTGTTTACAATGCCAGTCTAGAGCGGTATACGCCTTTCTTGGCAAATTAGAGGAGATATTTTCAATTATATTTTGATATTGAGTTAGCATTGGCAAGTGGGTGGAGTCCCGCCCATTTTCCATGGCATTAAAAACAATCGGGCCAATCAAAGCGGAGTCAACAGCAGACCAATTGATTCTAAGGCAATTATGTATAACTTCTCCCATCCGTAATGGATGCGGAGAATTATTGTTAACTATTAAATGAAGGGTGTTTAGGCAGGAATGATCACTAGTTGGGAACCAGAAGTTATTTAAGGCTTTCATATAATGTAGTTGGTCAATACGCTGAATGATATAGTCAATGACCGAGTGAGACTGCCCTCGTTTGAAAGTTTCAGAAAAGGTCGACTCGGGACCATATCGACCATTTGAAATCAACAAATTTAAACCAATCAAAAAATTCGCGCAGAGAGCTTCTGCAATAGTGGGTTTAGTTTTATTGCTTCTGACATGAAAAATAGCCTCCGGGAGGTCAGAATATACCTCATCCCAGAGATCGTTTATGGAGGTATTTGAAAGATTTAGATTAAGATCGCCACCACAAATTACATAATCAGCTGGGTATTGAATGAAGATATCCCTAATACAGTTAAAGACATTCGTTAGATAGTCCTTATATGTAACTTTAGATAAAAATTTGGGCCTAAAGTACAAATTTATTATAAGAGCATGTTTAAAACATGATGGACGAGGAAGGGAGCATCGAACACATAGCAAGCCGGGTATGTCGGCCCAGCATGTTACAGGAATCCATCCAGTAGAGATGGAGATTAAAGTAATTAAACCACCCGAGTTGTGTCCCATAGTAGATGGAGAAGCAAATTGTGAAACAGAATGGAACCCATCTAAATCGAAGGTGGCAGTTGCCCATGATTCCTGTAAGCAGATAACATCAGCATCGTAAAGCTTGGTTAAGACCTCCTCATTTTCCAAAGATTTAAGGCCAGCACAGTTCCAACTGGAATGCTTTATTAAAAAATCAGAAGTTACACTTCTTTTGTTATCAATTTGGGTCTGAAAAAGGTCAGGAGGATAAATTTAGGTCGGCATCATTAAAGGCCTCATCTGGTAGCTCAACCATATCATTGTCAGCCAAGACAGGAGCATGAGAAATTCTAAAAATACATTGCTTTTTTGAAGCGTTCTGTAATGTTTTCGAGAGGGAAGGGGAATTGCGTTTAACAGATCTTTGTGTCGTAGTAGCCTCAGCATTTGTGTTGTTAGGGGAACCACTATTTTTTGACTGTGTAAGTTGGTTTGATATAGTACGCAGTGGACAACGGCCTATGTCTACCCCTTTAGAAATAAATGTAGAGCTACGATCCCACACAAGTTGAAAAACCTCTGTCACGTGAAAAACAATTTTGGTGGTAGTAGAGCCATTAGGATCTAGAAAATATTCTAGCTCTTTGATGTCACGTTTATCAATATTGCGTAAAGATGGATGCAAGCTGCAAATGTCTAAAAAGGCGGGCAAGTTAAATGAACGGACATCAAAACCGTCTTCCTCAGGAAATAAAGGTCTGAACAGAAGCGAGAATTGACAATAACGATCAAGTTGTTTTTTTAAAGCAATGGTTCTCTTGGGGCCCTGAAACACAAATGGAGAATGTTTGTTTGCTAAGGGATCAGGGACAAAATCAGACACTTTAGGGTCTAAAATGATTGCTGTAGTATTGGACTCTGGTGTTGAAGATGTGATCTGGGAGCTGCTTGGTTGTGGGAAGGCTGCGTTGATTAGAGCTTTATTATTCCCTTTATCACTATTTATAACATAAGCCCCACCTAAGTGTATGAGTTTATTTTCCAGAGAACCAATGATGGCTGTAAGTTTTTGAGTTTCTTTTAGATTTTGTAAGAAAACTTGCCTATCATTTTTTTGTGCTTTTACAAGATCTGATATCCTCTCTTCCATTTTCTCTAGTTGTTTGGCAGAAGAGGCCTCAACCTGTCTGCTCTGTGCAAATTTTTTATTCATTGAGGTATTGCCATCCGCAATTTTTTCATATATACCATCAATGGTTTGCTTTTGTTGTTCCATGACTTTCGTCATGTGTGTCAATGCAGAGGCCATTTTATCAATCACAGCCAGCTGAGCGTGCCATTGCTCTGATAAAGCTGGTTGGCTTGAAGGCACAGAGCCAGGTTGTTGGAGGTCGCAATTGTCAATCAATAGATCGTCAGAGATGGATACTGAGAGGTCAACCTGGGAAGGACAAGTGATGTTGCATTTGTCAGCAGCTAAAGTAGAACACTCAGCCGCTGGGCAATTAATTCCCAATGATTGAAGAGAAGGTAGTGTGAGAATGCCCTGATCTGCCTCTGCCTCAATGTCAGGACCCTGAGATGTAGTGGAGTCAGTTGTAGCAGATTCAGCAAATTTCACTCCTGTTTGTGTTTCCGTAATATTGGCAGATGTAGAAGAGCCAAAATTAGGGCCATCATTTGCATTAAATGGGCTAGATGTCATTTGATCAACATTTTTAGTACTAATACTAGAGTTCAAAAAACTAGCAATTAGTGGTTGTGAGGTAGCCCTAGGGGTACTACATGTTGTGAGAGGAGGCAGATTTTTCATTTTACCTCTAGTGCCGACCATGTTAGGAGCAGAAAAGATCAATAAACACAAACAAAAACACAAACAACCCAAAGCAGAACACTGAATACAAGCAATTAATTAAAATTTAAAAACTAAAGAATCAAGTATCATGCATGCTAAAAAAAACGCAGAATAATTGATCTTTGTTATAATCACCAAACTATTGGTTTTAATAGTATAAAATCCTAACGGCAACTATTAGGCAAAAAAAGCAATAAACAATTAAAATCGTAAGCACTAGGCAACCAGACCAGATAGTAATATGTCCGTGGATCCGATTGAAACGCCTTGACACGCCACGGACAGCTACAGACAGTGCCCTCTACACCGCCCTCCGCAAACGCCGCTCCGCTGGCCGCTTGCCGCGCTGAAGTTTAAAGGGCCAGTGGCCACGCCCCTTCCTTCAGATTGGTTGCTGGGGGCCGATGGAGAAGGCACCTTGTGTGTGCCGATAGAGAGGGGGTCGCCAAATGACCACCCTTAGCCTGCCGTTGTTGTTGGGGAACACAGGCAGCTCTGATGATGGGGAGCCGCACGGCAGCACAGGACACCTTCAAGCCGCCTCGAAACGCGCTGGCCGCTT
The DNA here is from genome assembly GCA_032360725.1 of Desmognathus amphileucus. Classification (NCBI taxonomy): domain Eukaryota; kingdom Metazoa; phylum Chordata; class Amphibia; order Caudata; family Plethodontidae; genus Desmognathus; species Desmognathus amphileucus. The sequence goes on along the minus strand of JAUCMQ010000106.1, from coordinate 65 downwards.
GCCGCGCTGAAGTTTAAAGGGCCAGTGGCCACGCCCCTTCCTTCAGATTGGTTGCTGGGGGCCGA
>JAUCMQ010000105.1:0-10558 GCA_032360725.1 Desmognathus amphileucus | reverse complement strand
AACCACAATCGACTGGCAAGACTGCATAAGGCTTTCATCTTGTCCTTTTTCTCTTTCATTGAAAATACTTCAAGCATGGATTGGACTACATACCCTTGTTTGTGTAACGTATCCTCGGGAAATCGCCCTACTTCTTCCAATTGTTGGTTAATCCAATCGTTAAGATCTATCATCTTAGACCCCGAATATGCAAACAAGTCAGACACAGTAGTGCCCATTAACTCCTCTAAAGGTATAGCTTGCGCGGCCATATCTGTAATCTCACTTTCCCCTTCTTAGAGTCACCTCTGCGCAACCTTTAGTACTAACAGATCCGGGTGTCCCCTCCAGCTGTCGTATCTATAGTGGATCAGTTGTTAGCAGTTGGCAGAGATCTCAGATAACAGAATAGACAGCACTCAGTAACCACAGAGTCTTTTGTAGAAAATAATGTGCGCATATACGGCACGTTTATTAGGGCAGTAGTAGCAAAACAATACACAAACATTACATTAGACGGGTATATACATTAGCAGCACACGGGGAGAAATTAGTTCTCTCACTAGGTTATGGTTCTGGGTTACTCTATCGCTATCGCTATCGCTACACCCCGTAGGAGAACGAAGAGGATTTCTTGGGTCGCCTTGCGGCGCACTAAGCTTGCATGTGTGTGTTGTGGGTTAGCAACTCACCTAGTTATAGCCTTTGCCTGGTTCGGCGGGGTTGGGGGCGAACACCGCGCCCTCGGTCACCCGCACTTGGTGCAAGTGGGATTCGTCTGTTTTGGTATCACACCCGTCAGTCAGGTCTGGTCGGGTTCGTCAGCTTCTCGTCTGTGGGATGGACGGACAGGGCCCTCGGTCGGGAGCCCCCTGGAATATCAGACTCTCGGTACACAGCCGTGCACCTGTCTGATCGACCCAGCACAGCCTTCGTAGTGCTGGTCGGGGCAATGCGTCTCACGGCTGACAGGCGTGTCAGAGGTGAGTCTCCAGTCTGCCCTGGGCTCGGCCCTGTCAGTCTCGGTGATGTGTGCCTCGGGCTCCCTCTCGGTCAGCGCTTTCGGTCAGCAGCAGCAATGTCGGAACCCCCTCCCTCGGGAGCGGGGCCCAGTTATACTCTCGGCCGCTACTTTGCAACATTTCGGGTCACGAGTCCTGTTTGGTCATGGAATCTTACCCTGACACCTCTCTTTGGAAAATTACTAGCTCGGGGCTTCTTGGGTTCAGAGGCGTTCGCTCCAACGCCTCTCGCTCTGATTGGCCAATGCCTGTTCTCATCTTTTTGGCTTCCCTTAGGAAGAGGATGTCGGAACTGTGTGTAACAATTTTGTGCAACACCGCTAAGCCAAGGCCTCATAGTCACTGTAACTCCTGCATGGATGTCCGGAGGGTTATGTCGTTATTTCCAAATTAGTGCTTGCTTTGCTCTTTCGCACGCGCGCGCACGCAATTAGTTGGCAGGACACTCATAGCAGTTTTTATACAGTGACATGATTCTGGCTGCGCCCAAAATGGCGTTTGTGCTGCTCATCTGCCCAATAGGCCTCACAGTTTCCCCCCTTTGGCACAGGCAGGGATACTATAACTGCATGTGACAAATTAGTAGATCATTGGCTCTGCGGAAAAGCAAGAAAAAAAAATCTGCGTTTTCCCTACGCTCGCTACCAGTTGTCCAGATTTGCCTACGTCCGTCTCCCCCCTTGGATACACGGGTTGGGATAGCTACTCGTGTAGTCACACTACTGCAAATCTGTATGTTTTGTCGTGTCTTTTACCCCTTTTCATGGTTTTTAAAATGTAAATGCTGTTAAGCATCACTACTATTGTGATTGTTGTCAGCCATACCGTTGCGATTGTTGCCCCCCCTATCACTATGTAGGGTGTTATGTCGACTGATTCTCTAGCTGTCAACATTTCTTTGTCTCCGTGTGAGTATCGGTACTCAGAGATTGATACGTTGTTTTCCTTAATTAGTAACTGTAATGAATGGGTTTTCTTTTTGTCTAGCATGAAGTCTAGGTCGTCGTCTTTCGGGATGGAGAATGTCTTGACTGTATTAATCATTTCCATCACCCCTTCTACTCCTTCATTTGATACGTAGAATAAACTCTGTCCGCCTACTGTCACCACGACGTCTTTTGGTACTATTGTCGTGAATGTGCTGTACGGGATAGGTTTGGTTACAAACGTCCCGTGTCTTGTGTAAGCTATTGTCAAGTTGGGTGCGTTCGTACTCACTAGCCACTTATTGTTGATTAGAATTGCTTCCGTCAATGTCTCGTCTGTCCGTGTGACGGTGACGTCACAGAGTGTTGTGTCTGACGTCATTTCCTCTATCCCACATAGAATCCCCCCCTTATCGGGTATAAAAGGTCTGCCGGGGCATAGGTAATTCAAATCTTTAAACACCTGACAGGATTCGAGTTTTGGGATGAGGTAAGTGTCAGTCGTGTTTTGATATGCTACAACCTCCGGAGTGTTTATTTTTATTCTACTGTTACCTTTCCATGTGCCTACGTTCAAGATTTTTTTCATCTGGTAAATTTTGTCTGGTCTCACCAGTGGGATGTTTAACAAGAATGAAATGTGCAGTTTTTGTCTATCTATATACATAGGGATAGCACTCCCTGTTTCGTAAGCAATTCGTATCTGTGTGTTTTCCAGATCTGTTCCGTGTATTGCGGACAACGCATTTCTTACTAAGTCATCGTTCACGAAGTATAATGGAATATAGGCTTTAATCAAATTATGGATGTTCATTTCTAGTTGTCGCAGATAAGTCTCTGTAATGTACAGGATAGGGTCCACCACTTGATAAAACAAGTTTTTAGCATTAATAGTCTTTTCGTGCAGTTTCAGGGACCGTTCGATCCTATCGTTCTGGGTCCCGGTGATTACAATCGTTTCTTTGATGATGCTCACCAGATCCTTGGTATCGCGTTGTTGGGTCGCCAGGCTCTCTTGGATGTCGGTGATGGCAGCTCGCAGTTCTTCGTTTTTCTTTTTCACGTCTTTGATCGACACACTATTCACTGCATTCATAGTACTGCCTACCACTGTACCTACAATTGTCAATAACGCCATAACTCCCATTATCACTCCTGCAACAGCCCTTTTAGATCTTGGTCTTGATTGTACTTCTCTTGCGGGTTTGTTTTCACTTGGCTGTTGTTTGATAATTGTTTTTTCTGCCTGTAACAATATCTCACTAATAGTGTCTTTTGTTCTGGCTAGGTGGTTTGTGTACCACTGTTTAACATCAGCATCATCTATATCCCCTATCTTTATGTATCTATTGATAGTGGCCTCAATGTCTAAGTCTACATATACTAATTGATTGATCATGCGGTGTTCCGTCATGATCAGGCCCGGTACCTCTTGCGTGATGATACCTGTATGAGGCCCACGGTTAATCTTGACCTGTGACCTCTGCGCTCCGCACAAGTGGCTTGTAAAAACCAGCCAACTAAGTAACAATGTCTTACGCCATCGGGCATTGTGATGGAGCGTCTCGGAGAGAGCCTGACGACCATTAGATGTAGTGGAGCTCCGTGCTGGCATACTTGAACCATGCAAAAGTAGTTAGAGGTATCTAGTTATAGAAGAAACAAGAAAAAGTTTAGTCTTCACATAAATGCATCACATCCTATCTATATCTCGCCCTGTCCAGATTCAATTTGTTTTACCCGGGATTGTGGGTGTGCTATTTTCAGCTGATTAATATGACACCACCGTTCCTCTTCGGCGGTGTTTTTGTGACTTTTTATTTTGTACACCACTGGGGAGAGTTTCTCAGTAATTTCGTATGGTCCTTTCCACATAGGTAGGAACTTGGAATGTTTTGCCTTGTTTTTCAAGTAGTTATAAAAATATACTCTGTCCCCAATTTCGTATTCTTTTTTATTGGTTTTCATATTGTAATGGGTGTGGCTGGCATCTACCGCCTTTTCCAAATGTCGTTGGGCATGTGCGAATGCGAATTGTAAGTGTTTTCTCAACCCAGACACATACTCATGGGCTGATATTGCGCCTACCAATACCTGTTCGTTTGTTTTGTACAGCAGGTGTATCGGGACGGTCATCTTTCTGCCAGTTAATAACTCGAATGGAGAGTACCCTGTGACTTGAGATGGTGTGGCCCTTATAGCCATTAACACCAATGGTAATTTTAGGTCCCAATCTTTTCCCGTCTCATTGACATATTTTTTTAATATAGTTACAATTGTCTGGTTGGACCTTTCTACTGTACCACTGCTTGCGGGGTGGTATGCAATATGTAATTGTCTCTTTACTCCTAGTATTTGCCACATTTTGGTCATTATCTCCGCAATAAAAGAAGAACCCCTGTCGCTAGAAATACGCTGCGGTAATCCGTGTCTACAAAACACGTGGTTTATCAGTAACAAGGCGGTAGTATCGGCCTTGCAGTTTGGTGCCGGAATACATTCTACCCATTTTGTGAATAAACATATGACAGTTAGCATATATTGGTTTCCCCGGTTGGATCGCACCACCGGCCCAATAAAATCAACTTGTATATCTGACCAGGGGAATGTCAGTCCCCTTTTCCGCAGCGGTGCTCGATGGGCTGGGGAACTAGGCTGGAATTGGGCACATCGTAGACACCCCGCACAATAGCCCTCTACGTCTTGTGCCATGTGGGGCCAGTAGGCCACCTCCCTGAGAATTTCTAGGGTCAATTTGGAGCCTCTATGTCCTGCAGTTATTTCATCATGGGCGTGTTCCAACATGATACCTCTGAATGCTACAGGTACTACCCACTGTGTAGGAGATTTTTCTGTGACTCTCACTAGAAGTTTCTCATGCAATTTAAAATTGGCTCTATATTTATTTAATATTCGCAATTCCTCACTATTATCAATGTCTTCTTGTAATAGGGGTTTGTTGATCGGATCTTCTATTGATCGGTAAAATTTTCCTAATGTCTCATCGTTCTGCTGGGCTGTTATCAGATCCTCGTCGGGGCCCTCCTGTGACCATAAAACCCTTTTTCCCTGTTCAGAAGTTTGGGAACGAGTGATAGCTTCACACTGTACAACCTGTATTGGCTCAGGTCGTTCCAATAAGTGTTCAATCTGGAATGTTTCTCCAGTTAATGCCCCTTGTGTGGCACTACGGTCTGCAATGTCGTTGCCTTCTTTCTCTGGCCCTGGGGTTTTGGAATGCCCTTTGTTTTTTTTCCAATAAATTAGCATATTATTTTGAACCACCACATCGTCAATCTCCGTAATCAACTGTGCATGTTTCAGCTTTTTCCCATTCATACATCGCATGCCTCTCGACTTCCATCCGGGAAGGTGTTCAACAAAAGCATTCCTCACATAAATAGAATCAGTCACAATCACCAACTCTTTAATGTTATATTCTCGTGCAGTCTTGATGGCCAAATATACAGCAGACAGTTCTGCCACCTGGCTGCTTTGGTTGCCAATCTTGTAACCTTGGGGCTGCTTTGGGAAATCATTCGTCCAAGCATTCCCTATGCCAGCTACTCTTTCACCCTTATCGTTTTTAAACGAGCATCCATCTACAAATACACAGGGTAAATTTTCACATTTCTCTTCAAATACTTTGTGTGATGCGTTTGCAAATGGTTCCATATCACTAGGCTCAAAGTTTTCACCCATGCATTCATCAGCGTCACATTCATGCAAATCTGCTAAACCTTGAGCTACTTGGTTTTTCTTATTTTTGCTGTATTTTATCTCTACTGGGAAACTCTGCATTGACATCATCCATCCGGTGATGCGGGAACCTGTGACATTCCCCTCTCTGATTTTATTACTATTCAAAAACTGTATTGATTGGTGGGCTGTTTCAAGTATTATTTTACTTCCCTGAATGAAAGGCTTAAAATGTTGTACTGCCCACACAGCGGCGAACAAGGCTTTTTCGCAGTCGTTAAATTTTACTTCTATTTCTGACAATGTTTTACTCGCATAAGATATTACTTTTGGGATGTCGTCGTGTTTTTGGTATAATACAGCTGATAGGCATTTATCGGTATGTCCTACTTCCAGGAAGAATTCCTTGTCTTTTCTAGGGTATGCCAAACATGGGGATTTTATTAATCGCTCTTTTAGAATTTTAACGACATTTTTGTGTTCCTCATTCCATTCCCAGGGTGTGTCCTTTTTCAATAGTTTTAGCAATGGTTGTACTATTTCTGAATAATCTTCAATGAATTTTCGGCTATAATTGGACAATCCTAATATGCTTCGTACATCTTTGACACACTTTGGTTCCTTTAATTTCAGTATTGCTTCGATTTTCTTTTTCTGAATGTTGATACCCTCAGGTGTCACTTCATGTCCCAAGAAGTTCACCTTGGTTCGGCACCACTGGGCCTTTTGCAGTGATACCTTGGCACCTGCTTCTTTTAGCTGTTTCAGAACATATTTTATTTCAGCCAAATGTTTTTGAAAATTTTCACTCTTGATCAATACATCATCTACATACGTTAAAGTACCTCTTTCAGGTGCATCGGGCAGTGCTTTGGTAATAAAAATATTGAACTCACTCCCACTGTTAATGTACCCGAACGGACATCGCTGCCAGCAATAGGAAGCCCCTTGGAACGTGAAAGCAAGCTTATATTGATCTTCTTTGGCCACTGGCACTATCCAGTATCCACTAGTCAAATCTAGCGCAGTGTAAATTTTAGCTCCCTGCATCTGGGCCAATCCCTGATCGATATATGGTATCGGCCATCGTGACTGATGTACCCTCTTATTTAACTCGTGGAGGTCCGCACAGAGCCTCCAAGTCCCGTTCGGTTTCATGACAGCTAAAATCGGGGTGTTGAACGTGCTATGTACCTTTCGTATGATTTTTCGTTCTTCCAAATTCTTAATAATTTCGGTTAGATCCTCTAAGGATGCTAAAGGTAATCGATATTGCCGCTGAAACACTGGTGTCATATCGGGATCAGTAGGTATCCTCATGACATGTAAATGTGTACCCCCACAGTCGTATGAATCTCGTGCAAATACTTCGTGGTGATCAATAAACATTTGCCTCAACTCTGACTTCTCTTCTTCGTTGGCACATCCATCTGCTTTTGTAATTTGTTCTTCTATTAGTTTATTGAATCCTGGAAACATCTCTGGGGTTGCGATCTCATATTGTTCTTCTAATTGTTGGGACAAATCTTTTGTAGTCGCATGGCAACAATATTCTATATCAGATTCTTTGACTGTAAACACTATCGTATCTCCCTCCTGCTGGTATTGCACTTCAATGTCATTGGATGGTAACTCTGGGTAAATAGAATGGATGGTGAATAATCCCCTCGGCTCAGAGTTTATCTTCTCCAGTATCATCTGTGACTCAGTATCTATCATTTCGGACGTGGCTCCTAGTATGGTATTAGTTAAATCGAAGTCTGTATGCAGATCAGACACTGCCATGCCCATCAGAGTGCCTTTAGGAATTTTTAAAGTTTCCTCCGACTCGTTATCGACTAATATTTTACACCTGCCCCCTTGCAATTCAACAAGTGGCGTGTGAGTTGCTGTAATTCCCCGTGCTTTCACATCTTGTGTTAGGCTTATATAAGTATCTTGTTTCCCTCGCCATTCCTGCCCTCTTCTGGCTTTTAAAGGAACGGTTGCTTGGCGAGTACGTCCCGGGATTTCAATATCATATGCAGAGATTACTTCAATTGCATAGGGAAATACCTGATCGCATTGCGCTGCCTGTTGTGGATCAGGGAAATCGACAGGGTGACCTCCTAATCTGGACCATAACTCACCATTGATTATGTCAATAAATGCTGATAATCGATGCAATATGTCGTTGGTAATGCATACTTCCTCTGAGCCACCCCTCACAATTTGCATATTGTGTCGCAATTTCTTTCCTCCTATGTCAATATCGATCATAACTCGACCTACAATCCGATTTCTTTCCTCAACGTAATTCTGTCCCTCGTCACACGGAATAACGGTAATTAGGTTCCCATTAGACTGTAATTTCTCCACTATTAATTCATCCATATAGGATCTTTCGAGCTGTAGGTTCAACTTGGCTTGTATTGGTGTGGACTCGCCACCCATTCTGACGGGAAAATGCCAGTCCTGACCTTTCTTCGTCATTGGTACTAACACTTTGATGGGCGTAAATGTTCCCTTCTTTGGCTCTTTATTCTGCTTGCCCTTCACTGAGAATCTTAGGCAATCACCATCGAGCCGTGATTCCCATTTCCTCTCAGCGTCTAATACTACCATAGATTGTCGCTTTGATGCACATGTTCGCTCAGTTTTAGTGATAACAGTGACCTCCGGGATCTGGGAATTTCTGAAATAAATTTCAATGGCATCTGTACGTCGTTCCACTACATGTGTTCTCACCTGTGTCTTATCAGTTTCCGTAGCCTTACGCAATGGTATAGGTCGATTCACTTGCGCCCATAGAATGCCATTCAAATAGTCGATGAGAGGAGATAGTCTGCTTAATATGTCGCCTCCTAGTAGTACGTCTACAGAATCTAAATCGACCACTACCATGGGATGTTGCATGCGATGCTTGCCAATATTAATTTCTATCTCAGCTATTCCTACAATGGGTACATCCTGCCCATTTACACTATGTAGTTTTCCCACTGGTGTGATTAGTTGCTGTCTCTCTTCATCCCTTACTTCTTGGTATATAAAATCGAAAATTTTCTTCGAAATCAAAGTCGCTTCTGAACCTGAATCCAGTAATGCTTCAACCTTCCATTTGTCCCTGAGCATAACTTGTGCGTAATATCGATCATTTTCTTCTCGGAGCTCGCACACAAAGTGTGAATTCTTAACCATTTCTTTCTTTAGAACATCTATCACTTTCTGTCGAATTCTTTGCGGTTTCGCGACAGTCGGTTTTGGACTATTCTCGGGTTTTAATTCTTCAACTGTGCATACCTGGGGCACCTTCGCCTCATCAACAGGTGTGGGTTCATGCACTATTATGCCAGCATTGTCATTAGTGCTTTTTTCTGGAACTCGAGGTTTCGTATTTGTGTTGATGCTGGGTTTTTTATATCGGAAATATTGGCCGTTCTGAATATAACCTCGTTTCCCCTGTTTAAATTCGGTGAGTCATTGTCCTGCTGCGTGAGCTGATTCATGCTCACCGACTTCGACAGTGTTCACAGCATTGACGCGAGTGGCCGATCCACCCCCACTGGAAATTAACCGCTGCACATTCTGGCTCAAATCTTTTAGCTGCTCTTCCAGCATGACTAGTCGGTTGGGACATCGTGGAGAGCGTGGCCGCTCGTCCCATCGGTTGTAATTGTTTCGGTTGTTGTAATACTGTCTCTGCTCTTGCCACTCTCGATTGTCTCGTCTCTCACCCTGCTGGGTGTAGCTACCTTGGTTATTTCTCTCTCTCTCTCTTGGGACGTATGATGTGTTTCTTTCATACTGTCTCTTCTCAGTGCGTTCCTCTCGGTTCTGTCTCTGATCAATGTTACTTTCCCTAGGTCGGTATACAAAATTAGGTATTGGATTATTTCCCTTATAGCGCGGGCTCACTGTGGTTTTCTTTTCAGGGTCCTCACCGGATCCCGTATTCCCTTTTCGTTCAGGACTTCTTTTCCACTCTCTATTCTTCTGCCCTACTCGGGGATTGCTATTACCAGTTTCGAAAGGTAGTTCTTTCTCCCGACTAATTTCACACACCTTACTGGGTTTTGGTTTATCTTTATTCTCGATATTCTCTTCAGTACGACTAACGTCAAAGATACTTTTAGCCTGCTTATATATCCAGTCTATAGATCGTGTTTCATTATAGTCACGGGCCAATTGGGTTCGAATGTGCTTGGGCAACCCATAGAAGAATGCGTCCTTAAACTGGGTTGTTTCTGTGTCAACCTCCTTATGCACTTGCGAGAATGCATTTTTAAGTTGTTGAAGATAATCCCTCGGGTGCTGATTAACTTCACACTTCAAATTCAAAGCGTGGCGAAGAGCCTCGTGTGCATTTCTGTGAGGGGAAAAATGTTTTAAAACCTCGCTACGGTATTCAGCCCATGTTTTGTAATCCTTGCTATCTACACCCATAAAGAACGACTGAGAATCTGCCGCGAACGTCCAGGACAAATATGTACGTAGTTCTACATCACTGCTCATGTTTAACGTTTGCATGAGACGCTGATACAAACTAAGGTGATCTTGGATGGAATTATTCTTATTAGCCTTAGAAAATAGGGGTAACATTCCTCGAATAGTTTTGATGGACTTTGCATTGCCGTTGGGAGGAATGTAAACAGTTTTGCCGGAGCTGTGGCTTTCTCTCTTAGCCCTGCTTTTGCGCCTATGGACCTCCGTCCATTCGGGTTCGGAATCGTTATCACTGGACTCGGGTCGATATCTACGTTCAGGCCGAGTTTGCCCACTACGATTAATTTCGTACTCCCTCTTTTTCGGTACTACTTCAGCTCCACTAGATCCAGTACTGGCATCCAATGCGTCTGAGTTTATACTGTCATAGCTTTTAGTTAGATCTACCATTGAGGGTCGACGACTGTTTGCCCGTCGAGATTCCTCTTTCTGTATTCGTTGTTGCATGTC
>JAUCMQ010000104.1:0-10571 GCA_032360725.1 Desmognathus amphileucus | reverse complement strand
CACGCGTGCGGGGGTGGGTTGGAGCCGCCGCTCCCCGCCCTTGCGTGTGCGCGTGTGTCGGGTGGAGCTGCCGCTCCCCGACTAGGCACGTCCTCCAAAGCAGGAGGAGCGCCTGTGGATTGCGCGGGTGGAGCCGCTGCTCCCCGCCTGGTTGGTGGCCTGGTGGGGGGGTCGGAGCCGTTGCTCCCCTCCGTTGCCTGCGAGCGCCGTGGGTAGAGCCGCTGCTCCCCACTAGTGGTGTGCGTGTCTGGTTCCTCGGGTGGAGCCGCTGCTCCCCGGGGGACGGAGTGTTGCAACGTGGGTGGAGTGCACCTCCCCACGAGGGTGACTCTCCTCGCAGGTGGAGCGGCCGCTCCCTGCGCCGGATAATCCCGGCTACCAGCTGGTGGCGTGTCTGACGGATCTCTCCTGTTGGCGCGATCCTGGAAGGTGGTGTCGAAGCCCCTGTGGTGGTACAGGGTGAAGGTACGAGTGTGGTCGGTGTGTCTCCCGACTCCACGGCGTCTGACAGCGACGAGGAGGTGAATCAACCCTCTCCTGCCACCATGAGTACTGATGAGCCAGTGAGGCCTACTCTTCCGTCTGGGCGGGAAAGTTCATTGCGCCCATTTGACGTGTATAGTGAGCCCTCCACGGCGGGGACAAGATGGCTGCTGTGGATTGACCACCTTGAGCGTTTCTTCAGGTTGGATAACATCACCAGCCCGGTCATGAAAAGGGACTTGCTGCTTTTCCACATAGGGGATGATGCACGACGCATTTTTAATTCCCTCAAAGACACTGGTCAAGATGCTGACTACGAACTGGCAAAGAATGCGTTGAGAGACCATTTCCTGCCTCAGGTAAACCCTGACTACGAGGACTTCAAACTCAGACAAGTGATGCAGAGGCAGGGTGAGTCCATTGATTCTTTCCACGCACGTATCAGGGAAGCATCGAAGGCGTGCGAGTATGCAGATGTTGAACAAGTGATAAGGTCCCAGATCATATACGGAATTCATTCCGAAAAGCTGAGGAGACAGATCATGTCTGAACCACGTGTTCCACTGCTACGCATGCTGACGCTAGGGCGCCAGAGAGAGTTGGCGGATGTGAGAGCGTCTGCCATGGAGTCTGCGCTCCGGAAGGTGAAGATTGAACCGGAAGAAGGGCCACAAGCTACCCCAGTTCCGGTGGCAGCCATCCAACGTAGGCCACGTGGAGCGAGGGGCCGGCAAGGAATAGCGCAGGAAAGGCCCAGGCGACAGGGCGAATGGAAACCACCGTCATCCTGTGGCATGTGTGGTGAGAACTGGCACCGGAGAGAGGTGTGCCCTGCTGCTGGCAAGGAGTGCCTGAATTGTGGAAAGTTCAACCACTTTGCGGTGGTGTGTCAGTCCCGTACCTCTCCGCCGAGACAGTCCCGACAGAAACCGAGGCTGAGAACCAAGAGAACGACGAGGCAGGTGGAGGCTGCACAAGAAGAAGGTGACATTCTTTCATACGATGAAGACGAGGATGAAGAGGAAGAGGAGCAAGCAGTGGCGACGAACGCCATCCAAGCTCGCCCGAAACGGGTTGCCAAGATACGGCTGATATCCTCCATATCGGGTCTGCCTTCCACTAAGAGGAAATTCAGACCGAAGTGCACCATTCTGGTAGGGAATAACTCACACACAGTAATTGTGGACACTGGGGCCGCTGTTAATGTAATATCAAACAAGTCATTTCAGGCGTTCACACCCAAACCTGAGTTGAAACCCGCCACTGTCATCCTTATGGCGTATGGGTGTGCCACTCCCCTGCCAGTACTGGGCACTTTCACGACTCAGATAAAGTATGGTGTCAACTCCACGCTGGCACGGTTTCATGTGGTGAACAAAGACACCGAGACATTACTGGGGTGCCGTTCCGCGATAAAGCTGGAAATTGTCAAGTTCGCTTTTGATGTTCATGAGCAAACTATAACTGAACTGCTAGCTCAACACCCCAAGTTATTCAATGGCATTGGGTGCAAGAAGGGGCCACCCGTGCGTCTCCACATTGATGAAGAAGTGCAGCCAGTGGCTGACAAGCATAGAAGGGTACCGTTCCATCAGCGAGAGAAGGTGCGCAAGGAACTGGAAGACTTGGAGAGACAGGACATTATTGAAAAGGTCCATGGACCCACACCGTGGGTGTCTCCGTTGGTTGTGGCCAACAAGCCGAAACAACCTGACAAAGTCTGGTTGTGTGTGGACATGCGAAGGCCAAATGTCGCTATAAAAAGAGAGAGGCATCTCACGCCGACGGTTGATGACTTGCTGGCTGACCTGACCGGGGCAAAGTATTTTTCGAAACTTGATCTTAAAGCTGGGTATCATCAGATACCACTTCACCCGAAGTCCCGGTATATTACCACGTTCTCCTCCCACATTGGCCTGAGGAGGTACAAGCGACTAAGCTTTGGAGTAAATTCAGCTGCTGAAGTATTTCAAAATGCTATTCGCTCTGTGATACAGGACCTGGCAGGCGTGGTCAATGTGAGCGATGACATTTTAGTGTTTGCCACAACTAAGGAAGAACATTTCTCTAGACTAGCTGCTGTACTGAAGCGCCTGGAAGAACAAGGTCTCACCTTACACAAGGAAAAGTGCGAGTATGCTAAGCGAGAACTTGAATTTTTTGGGTACATCCTTAACGCAGACGGAGTGTCTGCAGATCCCAGAAAAGTTAGTGACATTAAATCTGCTCCCCCACCAGAAAATGCCAGTGCCGTGAGAAGTTTCTTAGGGATGGCTAACTATTGTGGTCGGTTCATACCACATCTGGCGTCAGTATCTGAACCCCTAAGGAACCTGACGAAGACAGCTACAAAGTGGGAATGGTCCCGAGAGTGTGCTCAGTCGTTTCAGTGCATAAAGGACAGCCTCTCGGCAGACACGACTCTCGCATATTTCGACATGGCACTGCCCACTGAGCTGCTAGTGGACGCCAGTCCTGTCGGTCTGGGTGCTGTTCTAACCCAGAGGAATAAACATGGGGAAGTTCTTCCCATAGCGTATGCGAGCAGAGCACTCACGGACACCGAGAAAAGATACTCTCAAATAGAAAAAGAGGCAATCGCGGTATTGTGGGGCTGTCGTCATTTCCACCTCTACCTCTATGGATTCCCATTCACAGTGATGACAGACCACAAACCGTTGGTGCCAATATTTGCGGGCACTGCCCCTCACCCGCCTGCGAGGATAGAAAAATGGATGTTACAACTGCAGGTCTATTCCTTTGAGTTAAAATACCGTGCAGGCCACGACAACCCTGCGGATTTCCTGTCGAGACATCCTCGCCCTGCCACCCGAGTGGAAGCTGCGGAAGCAGAGGAAACGGAAGCACATGTGCGGGCAGTGATTGAAGTCTCCAGGCCTAAGGCCATATCCATGACCGAACTGATTGAAGCCACCTCCAGCAACAAGTGCCTGTCCAGGGCAATTGCCACGGTCCAGTCTGGGGACTGGAACAAATTCCTGGCGGTCCCGCACAGTTTTACCCGAGAAGAAAAGGTCCTTCTAGAACAACTATTCTCAATTCGGAGTGAATTGTCTGTTTCCCGGGAAGGGGTGCTGTTGAGGGGGGAACGCCTGGTCATCCCTGAAACTCTCGTTCCAAAGATTCTGGTCCTGGCACATGAAGGACACCAGGGCATGTCGAAGACTACAGCCCGGATCAGGAGTAGGTACTGGTTCCCAAAGCTACAGGAGCTGGTACAAGACATGGTGAATACCTGTTTACTGTGTGCTGCTAGTGGGCGTCCATCTCGCCCAGAGCCGATTGAAAACCCTCCAAGAAGCACTCGACCCTGGGGGGACATATCTGTTGATTTCTGCCAGGTTGCGCCAGACCAATACCTGTTTGTAGCCCTAGATGAATGCTCTCGCTACCCGGAGGTGGAACCTGTCCCGAACACATCTGCCGCAGCGGTCACTCAAGCTTTGGAGAAGATGTTTGCGGCACATGGCCTCCCTGACTCCGTAAGGAGTGACAATGGACCTCCTTTTCAGAGTGCAGAACTGAAAGCTTTTCTGGGGACGCTCAACGTCCAACACCGTCACATCACTCCCTGCTGGCCTCAAGCCAATGGGGATGTGGAAAGGTTCATGAGAACCATCAATAAGGTAGTAAGAATTGCCAGGGAGCAAAAGGAGGACTGGCTAACAGCTGTATATCGATTTCTTCGGAGTTATAGAACAACACCCCATTCATCCACGGCTGTAGCCCCAGCGGAAGTCATGTGTGAGAGAAGGGTGAAAGATGCAATGCCAGATGTACAAGCCAGGCCCACGATGATCATGGACCACCGCAGGGTGGAGGAAATGAGGAAGAAAAGGAATGAGAGGATGAGCATCTCTCGACGGGCTGCCCCCTCCCAGATCAGCACAGGTGACTCGGTTTTGTTACTGACAAGAAAAAAAAGTGGGAAGATGGATCTCACGTTCGAGTCAACTCCCTGGAAGGTAGTAGAGCGGAGGGGATCCATGGTGACTGTGGCTCGGGCAAATGAACAAGTATGCCGGAACATTTCATTCTTTAAACGAATCTCTGACCACATGTGGAAAGAGAGGTCCACATTTGCTGAACGCGGCGAGCTGGAGAGTGATGAACTGCTAGAAGGGCTAGACCCGGGTGAGCCGGTAGCTGTGGGAGAACCTCCCCTGGTCCAAACTAGTGTGGGGTCCCAAGAGCAGGGGACTTCCCCCAGAGACTTGGGTCAGCGAGCTGGTGGTCGGAATGTGAGGTACAACCTCAGGAGGAACCCCATACCGTCAAGTAGACTGAGAGACTACTATGTTTAATAAGACGAGGGGCGGGTTGCTGTTGTTTCATTTGCATTTTTGTGTTTTTATAAGTTGGGGGGGGATGTTGTATCCGGGACTGCCTTTGTGGTCCCGGAAGTGTATGGTCTCGCATACAGTCAGGTGCACGTAGACGCTGGCGTACGCGCAGCGTCACAGGTTATA
Source organism: Desmognathus amphileucus (assembly GCA_032360725.1). Taxonomy (NCBI): domain Eukaryota; kingdom Metazoa; phylum Chordata; class Amphibia; order Caudata; family Plethodontidae; genus Desmognathus; species Desmognathus amphileucus. The sequence goes on along the minus strand of JAUCMQ010000104.1, from coordinate 5,598 downwards.
TATAAATAAACGGGCGGGAAGGAAAAGCTCAGTCGAGCGCCCAAACTCATACTGTGTGGTCCCGTGTCTCATTGCTGAGTGAGTGAGGTGCGGCCTATATCTTAGGGACATAACACTGGCGACGAGTCGGGCCGAGTCCCGCGTGTGTACCTGCCTCCTCGGAGCATCACGGTGTTCGGGTGGAGCCGCCGCTCCCCGGCTCCGTTGGGTGTGTACTCGACTCTGCTCACGGGTGGAGCCGCCGCTCCCCGTCTCTTCACGCGTGCGGGGGTGGGTTGGAGCCGCCGCTCCCCGCCCTTGCGTGTGCGCGTGCGTCGGGTGGAGCCGCCGCTCCCCGACTACGCATCTCCTCTCCCGGAGGTGACGGCCTGGAGCTTGCGCGGGTGGAGCCGCTGCTCCCCGCCTGCTGAGTGGCCTGGGAGAGGCCGGAGCCGTTGCTCCCTTTCATCGCCCGTGTGCGCCGTGGGTGGAGCCGCTGCTCCCCATTGGTGGTGCGTGGGTCTGCCTCTACGGGTGGAGCCGCTGCTCCCCGGGGGAAGGGGCGAAGCCCTGTGTGGTGGGGTGAGCTGCCCTCCACACAGAGAGTGATAATTGCGGCAGGTGGAGCGGCCGCTCCCTGCGCAGCGGAATCCCGGCCTGCAGTGGTTGGAAGGTCCGCCGCTTCTCTACTGGTGGTGTAATCCTGGAGGGCGGAGGGGGAGCCCCTGTGGTGGTGCAGGGTGAAGGCACGAGTGTGATCGTGGTGCCCCCTGACCCCGTGGTGTCTGACACTGAAGAGGAGGTGATTCAGCCCTCTCCTGCCGCCATGAGCACTGAAGAGCCTGTGAGGCCCACTCTTCCATCTGGGCGGGAAAGTTCTTTGCGCCCATTTGATGTGTATAGTGAGCCTTCCACGGCGGGGACAAGATGGCTGCTGTGGATTGACCACCTTGAGCGATTTTTCCGGTTGGATAACATTACCAACCCTGTCATGAAAAGAGACTTGCTGCTATTCCACATAGGGGATGATGCGCGACGCATTTTCAATTCCCTCAAAGACACTGGTCAAGATGCTGACTACGAACTGGCAAAGAATGCACTGAGGGACCATTTCCTGCCTCAGGTGAACCCTGACTACGAGGATTTCAAGCTCAGACAAGTAATGCAGAAGCAGGGTGAGTCCATCGATTCTTTCCATGCTCGTATCAGGGAAGCATCGAAGGCGTGCGAGTATGCTGATGTCGAACAAGTGATAAGGTCCCAGATCATATACGGAATTCATTCCGAAAAGCTGAGGAGACAAATCATGTCTGAACCACGTGTTTCACTGTCACGCATGCTGACGCTAGGGCGCCAGAGAGAGTTGGCGGATGTGAGAGCGTCGGCTATGGAGTCTGCGCTCCGGAAGGTGAAATTGGAACCGGAAGAAGGGCCTCAAGTTACCCCAGTGCCGGTGGCTGCCATCCAACGGAGACCACGTGGGGGAAGGGGCCGGCCGGGAACGGTGCAGGAAAGGCCCAGGAGACAGGGCGACTGGAAACCACCGTCATCCTGCGGCATGTGTGGTGAAAAGTGGCACCGGAGAGAGGTGTGCCCCGCTGCTGGCAAAGAATGCCTGAATTGCGGAAAATTGAACCATTTTGCAGTAGTGTGCCAGTCCCGGACCTCTCCGCCGAGACAGTCCCGGCCGAAGCCGAGACTGAGGACCAAGAGAACGACGAGGCAAGTGGAAACTGCACCAGAAGAGGGTGACATTCTCTCGTACGATGAGGACGAGGATGAGGAGGAAGAAGAGCAAGCAGTGGCGGCGAACGCCGTACAAGCTCGCCCGAAGCGGGTTGCCAAGATACGGCTGATATCCTCAATATCAGGTCTACCCTCCACGAAGAGGAAATTCAGACCTAAATGCACCATTCAAGTTGGGAATAACTCACACACAGTAATTGTGGACACTGGAGCTGCTGTTAATGTGATATCGAACAAATCCTTTCAGGCGTTCGCACCCAAACCTGAGTTGAAACCCGCCACTGTTATCCTTATGGCGTATGGGTGTGCAACTCCCCTGCCAGTACTGGGCACTTTCACGACTCAGATAAAGTATGGTGGAAACTCCACGTTGGCACGGTTTCATGTGGTGAACAAAGACACCGAGACATTACTGGGGTGCCGTTCTGCAATAAAGCTGGAAATTGTTAAATTCGCTTTTGATGTTCATGAACAGACAATAACTGAACTGCTAGCTCAACACCCCAAGTTATTCAATGGCATTGGGTGCAAGAAAGGGCCCCCTGTGCGACTCCACATCGACAAAGAAGTGCAGCCAGTGGCTGACAAGCACAGAAGGGTACCTTTTCATCAGCGAGAGAAGGTGCGCAAGGAACTGGAAGACTTGGAGAGACAGGACATTATTGAAAAAGTCCATGGACCCACACCATGGGTGTCGCCGTTAGTTGTGGCCAATAAGCCGAAGCAACCTGACAAAGTCCGTTTGTGTGTGGACATGCGAAGGCCAAATGTCGCCATAAAAAGAGAGAGACATCTCACGCCAACGGTGGATGACTTGCTGGCCGACCTAACTGGGGCTAAGTTTTTCTCGAAACTTGATCTCAAAGCTGGGTATCATCAGATACCACTTCATCCGAAGTCCCGGTATATCACCACATTTTCCTCCCATATTGGCTTAAGAAGATACAAGCGACTAAGCTTTGGAGTGAATTCAGCTGCTGAAGTATTCCAAAATGCCATTCGCTCAGTGATACAGGACCTGGCAGGCGTGATCAATGTGAGCGATGACATTTTAGTATTTGCCACCACAAAGGACGAGCATTTCTCTAGGCTAGCAGCTGTGCTGAAGCGCCTGGAAGAACAAGGCCTCACCTTACACAAAGAAAAGTGTGAGTATGCTAAGCGAGAACTTGAATTTTTTGGGTACATCCTTAATGCAGATGGAGTATCTGCAGATCCCAGGAAGGTTAGTGACATTAAATCTGCTCCTCCTCCAGAGAATGCCAGTGCCGTAAGGAGCTTCCTAGGGATGGCTACTTATTGTGGTCGTTTCATACCGCACCTGGCGTCGGTATCTGAACCTCTAAGGAACTTAACGAAGACAGCCACGAAGTGGGAATGGTCCCGAGAGTGTGCTCAGTCGTTTCAGTGCATTAAGGACAGCCTCTCGGCAGACACGACTCTCGCCTACTTCGACATGGCGCTGCCCACTGAGCTGCTTGTGGATGCCAGTCCGGTGGGGCTGGGTGCTGTTCTAACACAGAGGAACAAACATGGGGAGGTCCTTCCCATTGCGTATGCGAGCAGGGCACTAACAGACACCGAGAAAAGATACTCGCAAATAGAAAAAGAGGCGATTGCGGTGTTGTGGGGCTGTCGTCACTTCCACCTCTACTTGTATGGGTTCCCATTCATTGTGATGACAGACCACAAACCGCTAGTACCCATTTTTGCAGGCACGGCCCCTCACCCGCCTGCGAGGATAGAAAAGTGGATGTTACAGCTTCAGGTGTATTCTTTTGAATTGAAATACCGTGCCGGCCACGACAATCCGGCGGACTTCCTCTCAAGGCACCCACGCCCAGCTACACGAGTGGAAGCTGCAGAGGCAGAAGAGACCGAAGCACATGTTCGAGCAGTAATTGAGATCTCCAGACCCAAGGCAGTGTCTGTGAAGGACCTGATTGATGCAACCACTGGCAACAAGTGCCTGTCCAGAGCAATTGCCACAGTCCAGTCTGGCGAATGGAATAAGTTCCTGGCAGTCCCGTGCAATTTCACCAGAGAAGAGAAATACCTTCTTGAACAATTGTTCTCAGTTCGCAGTGAACTGTCTGTTTCCAGGGAAGGGGTGCTGTTGAGGGGGGAACGTTTGGTCATTCCCGAATCTCTTGTTCCAAAGATTCTAGTTCTAGCACATGAAGGACACCAGGGCATGTCCAAAACAACTGCCCGGCTCAGGAGCAGATACTGGTTCCCTAAACTACAGGAGTTAGTGCAGGACATGGTGAATACCTGTTTGCTGTGTGCTGCTAGTGGGCGTCCATCTCGCCCAGAGCCGATTGAAAATCCTCCAAGAAGCACTCGACCCTGGGGGGACATATCTGTTGATTTCTGCCAGGTTGCTGCGGAACAATACCTATTCGTAGCCCTAGATGAATGCTCCCGATACCCGGAGGTGGAACCTGTCCCAAACACATCTGCCGCAGCGGTCACACAAGCTTTAGAGAAGATGTTTGCGGCACATGGCCTCCCTGACTCCGTGCGGAGTGACAATGGACCTCCTTTTCAGAGTGCAGAACTGAAAGCATTTCTGGGGAATCTCAATGTCCAACACCGACATATAACCCCCTGCTGGCCCCAAGCCAATGGGGACGTGGAGAGGTTCATGAGAACCATCAACAAGGTGGTCAGAATTGCCAGGGAGCAAAAGGAGGACTGGCTAACAGCAGTATATCGGTTCCTACGGAGTTACAGAACGACACCCCACTCATCCACCGCAGTGGCCCCCGCGGAGGTCATGTTTAGGAGAAAAGTGAAAGATGTGATGCCTGATGTGCAAGCAGGTCCCACGAAAACCATTGACCACCGCCAGGTGGAAGAATTGAGGAAGAAAAGGAATGCGAAGATGAGTGTTTCTCGACGGGCCGCACCATCCAACATCAGGACAGGTGACTCGGTTCTTTTACTGACAAGAAGAAAGAGTGGGAAGATGGATCTCACATTCGAGTCAACTCCCTGGAAGGTAGTAGAGCGAAGGGGGTCCATGGTGACCGTAGCCAGAGCAAATGAACAAGTATGCCGTAACATTTCATTTTTCAAACGAATCTCTGACCACATGTGGAAAGAGAGGTCAACATTTGCCGAACACTGTGAGGGAGAGAGTGATGATGAACTGCAGGAAGTGCTGGACCCTGGTGAACGCGTCTCTGTGGGAGAAACACCCCCAGTCAGAACTGGTCAGGGGCCTCCGGTGCAGGTGAATTCCCCCAGGGACCTGAGCCAGCGAGCTGGTGGTCTGAACCCGAGGTATAACCTCAGAAGGAATCCTATACCGTCCAGTAGACTGAGAGACTACTATGTTGAGTAAGACTGGGGGCGGTGGGTTTTGTTTGTTTGGTTGCATTTTGTTCTTTTATAAGTTGGGGGGGGATGTTGTATCCGGGACGGCCCTCGCGGTCCCGGAAGTGCAAGCTCCAGCGAGCAGTCAGGTGAGACAAGACGCCAGCGTACGCGCGGCGTCATACCATGTATATAAATAAACGGGCGGGAAGAGAAAGTCAGTCGAGCGCCCAAACTCACACTGTGTGGTCCTGTGTTAACTGTACGAGTGAGTGTGTGGTGGCCTAGGGCTAAGGAACATAACACTGGCGACGAGTCGGGCCGAGTCCCGCGTGTGTACCTGCTTCCTTTGAGCCTGCGGGTGTTCGGGTGGAGCCGCCGCTCCCCGAACCCGTGTGGGTGTCCTCGGCTCTGCAACTGGTGGAGCCGCCGCTCCCAGTCTCCTCACGCGTGCGGGGGTGGGTTGGAGCCGCCGCTCCCCGCCCTTGCGTGTGCGCGTGCGTCGGGTGGAGCTGCCGCTCCCCGACTAGGCACGTCCTCCAAAGTAGGGGG
>JAUCMQ010000103.1:0-10572 GCA_032360725.1 Desmognathus amphileucus | reverse complement strand
TAATTTTCAACTTTTATGTAAGGCTCATCAGCCGACAAAGCCTGAAACTCACCAACACGGTGGGCTGAAGCAATAGCCGAAAGAAAGATAGTTTTCCGTGAAAGCAACTGTACATCAGTTGATGCATAGGCTCAAATGGGGAGTCCTGTAGAACAGAGAAAACTAAATTTAAATCCCAGGGCTCAAAAGATGGAGGTCTGGAAGGAAACATATTAACAAGTCCTTTTAAAAATTGCTTAGGGAGGGTCACGTGACCGGCGAAGATGGCGGTTCACTAGAGGCACTGCTCTGCCCCTCGAGCCCATAATCCGTTCAATATCAGCGGCTGGGACCCACATCTGAGTTTCCCACTCGACTCTTCGGTGAGGACGTGACTGGCGCTATCTGATAATGCCAAAAGCCGGGAAATCGAATCCGAAACAACCCAAAATTTCCGAGTTTACTACTGCTGGAGGTGGGCCCGGGACGCCGGGGCCTCGGGTACAGGCGGCTGCGATGGAGGACGCCACGAGTGGAGCAGTGGCGGCAGTGAGTACTGCAGACGTAATGGCGGAGCTGCGAAGCATGCGGGCGGAATTGATGCAGGTCATTGACCCCCTCGTGGTTAAGATTACCCTAATGCAGGCACATGCTGAGAAGCTTACGGCGTCCTTGGCACAGGCGGAGGGGACAATACAGCGACTAGAACAACAACTAACCCCGGTAATGGCGGCCAATACTAAACTGCTGCGCCAGGTACAGGTACTTGAAGCGAGGATCGATGACCAAGAGGCGAGGGGCCGCCGAAATAATGTCCGCATCACGGGTCTTCCGGAGGGCACCGAGACCCACCCCATGGAAACATACTTCGAAAATCTGATTCACAAAATATTCCCGGATGCCCCATTCTCTAATATCGGGGTGGTGGAGCGCGCGCATAGAACATTACAGAAGCGCCCGCCACCGGGTGCCCCCCCTAGAGCTATTATCCTGCGGTTCCTTAATTACCGCGATCGCGATGTGCTGCTGCGGGCGGCTAGGGAGAAGAATGGAGTGCGGCTGGGGGGTGCTGATTTACATTTCTTCCAAGACTTTACTTTTGCGGTGCAAAAAGCCAGGAGAGACTTCTGGGATACAAAAAAAATGCTACGTGATAAACATATCCCATACGCCATGTTGTATCCGGCGCGCTTAAGGATCATCCATGGAGGGAAAACCCATTTTTTCACTGATCCCGGAGCAGCCCAGCAATTCGCGCAAGAACTAGGGACGCACCGAGAAAGAAACACTCCCTCCCTCCCGAGACCTGGGCATACCCCTCTTTCGGGGCTTTCTCCGGTGGTGGTCTCCCGAAGCTCCCCGCCGGCGGGTAGTGGCGCGGGGGCATCGCGGCTGGAGGAATCAAGACTGGCCCCCTCCGGGGACTCGGCATCCCCTCCTGGAACGGGACGAGCGGCTTCTGCCTGGCGCTCTCCGGCTGGGAGCCCTCGAAGCTCTCCGATATTGCCAACGAGCGCGAGGGAGAGAGACACTTCATAAAAACTGAACTTTGCCGGTCTGTACGAACTGTGCTGAACGCCGTGGATGTGAGAAGTGCTGAGACAACAAAGCCACTCTTGCCTTGTCGTGATTGCCTGTATGGTGTGGTAATGGATGGATGGGATGTGAGAAGTGTATATGTGCGGGGGGGGGGGGGCATCAGTGGGAAATGTCTCCCATTATGGATATTGATGAGGCTGAATAACGAATTGCTGCCTGTGTCGGGTGGAGGGTATTCGGAGATGACCGCGACAGGCAAGACTAATCGAAGTGAATGAAATCGGTGGTAATTAAATGGGCTACATGATGATGATATGGTGAGTCAGGAATTATTGAAATGTGAACGGCTGTAATGTATATAATGGAATTTAGAGCTGTATAGGGAATAGTGATTGAATGGGAAATGAAATGTGTGTTGATGTAACAGCCTGAGCTAAATGAGACAATTATGAATTGGGGTGTATAATGTGGCGGGACACTATAATGTATAGTTGTGGTGGGTAGATGATTTAGATAGATGTTGATGATGGGCATGAATGATTGAGGTGAATGAATTGTGGAATAAATGGCATGGGTTGTATGGATATTGTATAATTAATTGATAACCAACTGATTGTGTATGGGTGGAATGAATGTGATGAACGTCTAGAATAGTATGTAATAGGGGTCGGATATAGCTTGAGTTGTTGATTATTGTAAGTGGTTGGGATGATTGGGGCAATTATGAATTAGGAACGTGATATACATTGAGGACGAATGGTACAGGAGAAATGGATCCAGTAGCTAAATAGGAAAAAGGGGTGGTCAAATCGACAGTGACGGTGGAGTGCAGCCGTAAAGATTGTAATGTAGAAAAACCCCACACACTAGGAAAGTCGGAAATGATACTTGGATTGATGTGAGATGCCACGAGAGGGATGGAGGATTATTCCTACATGCTATGCAGCTTGACCTGGAGATATGTTGTAGAAAGCAGGCATTAGAAGACTAACTGCAGTTTTTATATACATAGAAGTGACAGATGACCGACAGGAGAGATAAGCCACTCTGTAGTTGTGGATGCTGACAGATGGGATAGAAGGAAGCGAATGTAGCTGTAAATGTATTAAATGGGTGATATGAACGATGTATAACTAGTGAATAATGTTTGGAACGATATGGCTGACATGAATAAATTAGGAAGTCTGTATTGTGTATGAAGGTGATTAGACATTGAATGAACTGTAAATAACGGTCGCTTTATTAGGATATATGGATAAATGAATGGAATGAATTATAAACGGGCTGAGGGACGTGATATTTTAGATGAATGAATGCACAGAGATGAAGTGACGATGATTAAGAATACACGGGATATGGTTCAATTGTATGTAGAAGAGTTAATAAGACTGGATATTATAACAAGACATCTGGTGTGAGGTCTCTTGCTCTGCTGTACTCAGGGTGCATGGGGGGTGGAGCGCTGCTCCCTCCCTCCCAGACTACTATCGCATCCCTGGATTGTTAGTGTACTTCTGTTAGCACACGATCGAACAACGATGGTTTGACTAGAATGCACGTACTATGTACTCAAGGGGCTTGTGGAGGCAGAGTATCCTCTGGTGGTCACGAGTTGGAGACTCTCCACTCGAGAGGGTTCCGTGACCCTTCTGAAATGTTTTGCATTAGAGGTTATGCTACAGTTAGTTTCCTGCTAATGTTAATGTTTTTGGGGTTAATTGCAAGGAAACTATGTGTTGTTTGGGCTACAACTGACCCGTTTTCGTCAGTTGGGGGAGGGGGGTTCTTGATCGAGTGTAATTCAACTACAGGTATAATGAAAAGAGAGAGTGTCCTATCTGCAACCGCTGTGTCGACTCCCCCCCTGGGAGCCTTTGGGAATGACTGTTGTATACAGAGACTTGCACACTCACCATGTCTGCCGCAGTACAGTTAAATATGTTATCCTGGAATGTTAGGGGATTTCTCCAGCCGTCTAAAATCCGAAAGATCCTGAATGTAGCCAATCGGCACAACACACACATACTTTGTCTTCAGGAAACACACTGGCCCTCTGAAGGCCTTGGCTCTTATATTTTACACTGGGCAGAGGCGGTGTATCACTCCTCGTTCACACGGGGGTCGAGAGGAACTCTAGTGGCGATAAAGAAGGGAATAGATTTCTCTTTAGAATGGGTCAAACTGGATAGAGAGGGTAGATACGTTATTTTGAAAGGGCTACTATTGAGAAGGCCAACCCTTCTAGCTAGCATTTATGGGCCCAATGTAGACACCCCGGGATTCTATGACAATATAATAAAGATATGTCAGAGAGCGATTGGAACACCCTGGTGGCTATTCGGGGACTACAACATGGTTCTGAATTCCTCCCTGGATAGATCCCATGTCACCCCAAGACCGCTATGCCGAGCGGCGGTCGTGATGAATGCACACATGGCAGACGCAGAACTTACGGAGGGTTGGCGTCACATGCATCCGGGGCGGAAGCAGTTCTCCTTTTATTCTGCCCCACATAATATGCACTCGCGTATAGACCTGCTGATTTTATCAGAATCATTATTGGGAACTCTAAGGGAAGTAAAATATCTCCCACGTACTCTGTCAGATCATAACCCTCTTCGATGTGTGGCCGAGTGGTTTGGGATGCGTCCTAGGGTCAGTTTTTGGCGGTTTAAACAGGAAGCCTTGACCGACTCCCTCTTCCTCGCACAGATGCAGTCAGCTATATCGACATTTTTGGAGGCACATGCTGAGGATTCCACGCCGGTGGCAACACAGTGGCTGGCTTTCAAAGCATATATACGTGGGATGGCAATGTCGACGGAATTTAGTGTTTTAAAATCCACTCGGGAAAAACTGAAACAACTTGAAGCAGAAATTCAGCAGGAAGAAGCCCTGCTGGAAGGTGATCACCTCCCGATTCATTTGGGACGTTTGCGTCAGCTCATTACAAACTATGATGAAGAAGCGGATAGAGAAATGAAACTAATGTCGGCAGCCCCTGAAGCTAGGCGCTATGCCACCGGGGATAAGCCAGGTAGACCTCTGGCACAGGTCCTCAAGAGGGAGGCAGGAATAAGGAATATCACTGCGATTAACTCGGAGTTGGGGGAAAGACTGACGGACACGGAGGGCATAGTAAATAGGTTTCGCTGTTATTATCAAACTCTATACCGAAAAGGTGGGACCGAAAGTAATATGCTCAAGGATAGATTTCTGGGCCCTGATTGTATGCCACGACTGTCAAACGCTCAGTCCCTGGATCTGGAGACCCCTCTGGATGTACTAGAGCTAAAACTAGCCCTTAAAGGTCTAAATGTGGGCAAAGCCCCGGGCCCGGATGGCCTTGGTCCTGAGTTCTACAAAGCATTTAAGGGAACCTTGCTCCCCTTTCTACTTCAGGTACTAACTAAAGGCATTGCCCAAAGGAGCCTCCCCTCAGAGATGATGGAAGCACGTATTGTAATATTTCCAAAGCCTAACCGGGACCCCGAGGAATGCTCGTCCTACCGCCCGATTTCCCTCACAAATGCAGATTTGAAGATATATGCGAAAGCATTAGCGAACAGACTTCTCCCTCTCCTTCCATCCTTGGTGCATTCGGACCAGTCGGGTTTTATTCCCGGACGCAGCACCGCCTCCAACATTCGCCGCTTGTTTATGATAGCGGCAGCACTTCCCCCGATACCAAAGCGGGCATGTTGTCCCTAGACATCGAAAAGGCATTCGATACAATAAGTTGGACGTACTTGGAGGAGGTTCTGCAGGCCAGGGGTCTGGGCAGAGCATTCATAACCATGATTAGGGTTCTTTATGAGGCACCCACAGCTCGAATTTTTGCTAACAGTGGAGTCTCGGACGCCTTTCCGATCGAACGCGGCACCCGACAGGGCTGCCCCCTCTCCCCACTCCTGTTTGCGTTGGCGATGGAGCCACTGGCCTGTCGTCTTCGCAGAGAGCTCACTGAGGACGGAATTAGGGCATGGGGACAAATGAATATTGTCTCGATGTATGCAGACGATACCCTAATCTATTTGAATGACCCCACAAAGTCTCTGCAGAGAGTAATACAAATTTTCGATGAATTTGGGAAGGTATCTGGCCTCCGTATAAATTGGGGGAAGTCGATCCTCACCCCTTTTGGCACAGGTGAATGGGGGGCAGACATAGATGAGCGACTGGAAATACAATCTCGGCCTAAATACCTGGGGATTCGTTTTGCTACCACCCAGGATACAGTAGTAGAGATTAACCACATAGAGGTACTATCCCAGATTGAGAAGAAAATTGACAGATGGGTGCAATTACCACTTAATTTTGCGGCTCGCCTAGCAATTTTGCAAATGGTAGTGCTCCCCAAACTCCTATATTTCTTTGGATCTTTGCCATTTGACCCCGGGTCTTGGTTTTTTCGACGGTTAAAAACACATGCGTTGCGATTATTGTGGGGGGGGAAAACCCCCCGTATTGCATATGATACCCTGACCCGAGACTACTCTACTGGGGGCCTTCGTTGCCCGGACTTCTACCTTTATTATGTAGCGGCTCAGATTCAGCATGTTCGTACCTTTGTACTGCCGGGGGGAGAGCGGCCCAGTGTATTGAACTGCATGGAGCGAGGAAGATTTGACGGTGCTGTGGCCGGAAACTGTGTGGTCAAACCAGAACGGAAGCCCACTCCAGTGACTATGGATCCGGTGTCTCAGTGCCTTCGGGTATGGAAAAAAATAGTAACCAATGTGGATGGGCTGCGGCCCTATTCCCCCTTGATACCGATCCAGTTGATACGAGAACCGGAGGTACATCTCTCGGAGGGGACTAGGGGGCGCTGGGAACAGATGGGGGTATTAAACATAGGGGACCTATTTGAGGGTGGAATTCTGAAATCGGTGAGGGAGACATTTTCCCCAGCGACACCCCTAGTAGGGGATATTATCCACATGATGCAACTGCGTGCTTTACTTCGCAAACGATGGTCCCAACTGCCGGTGGAGCCTCCGGCGGGTGTCCTTATGCAACATGTCCTATCCTCTATGGAGTGGACACATCAGATTACACATCTGTACAGAGTTCTTCTGTCCCAGCACGATCTGTCCCCCTTGAGGATTAGGTTGCAGTGGGAGGAAGAGTTGGGAGTTGATCTCACTGAAGACCAATGGGAACGAGCATGCGCACATACCAGACGGGTGTCGCGATGTGCGCGACTACGCCTTATCTATTTCAGATACTTACATCGCAGCTATCTTACTCCGGCTCGCCTGGCCCACTTCTCCCCTGGTGCTTCCCTTCGATGCCCGTTGTGTCGATCTCCTGAGTGCTCCTTTCTTCACCTGGCTTGGGGATGCGCGCTGGTGAATAAGTTCTGGGAGGAGGTTTGTAGGGAAATTAGTCAGATATTGGAGATTGAGATCTCCAATACCCCATTGACCATCTTCTTGGCACAATTTCCGGCTATGACTGAGGTGGACAGAAGATTTACAGGGCTTGCACTGGTCCTGGCCCAGAGAGAAATTGCATTGAGGTGGATGAGACCGCACCCGCCATTGATTGGTCGGTGGAGAGCAGCTCTGGCGAAATGTCGGGCAGTTGAATACACTGTAGGGGTACTGGCGCACCCACAACAGAAACCAAAAGACATATGGGATAAATATGAACTATTCATGCTCCGAGATGTATTGGGGGGGGATTCAGAGGAGGAACTCGGGGATGACCTAGCTGATGCAGAAGCGGAAGGGGAGTAGACGGAGGTGAGCTCCTACCCCCTCGGATGTCTCACTGGGAAGGGAGAGGGGACATGGAGGACATGGAGCTGTTGGGCTAAACTAGGGGGCTGGCGGAGGATGGGGGACATTCAGGGGGGAGCTGGACGGAGTATCTGGGCACTGGCGAATGGTGATAATCTCTTGACACTATATGACTTGAGGGGCCTAGTGGTGAGGGGGTTGACAACTTTGGCGGTAGGGGACGAGATAAACTTGATCAAGGGGGTTGGGAGTTATATGAATTTAAGAACCAGAGTTCGGGGGGTTCATTTTATTATATACCATCAGAAACAGGCGTATATGAATTGTGTCTTTATCTTCAAGTGAATTTTATTTATTTGCTATGATTGCATGATTCGGAACAGTGACACTTGAATGCTCTGCAATAATGCTGAATTGTACAGACTGGTTACGACGATATTTTGTTTATTATTAGAAACAAGCTTACAAGAACTGTACCTTTACCTTCATATGAATTTTATTTACTAGTTATAATTGCATATGCCGGAATTTATGACACTTGAATGTATTGCGACACTAATGAATTGTACAGGCTGGTCCTGATGATGTTGTGTTGTTTGTTAAAATCAAATAAACAGATTTAAAAAAAAAAAAAGAATTGTATTGATTGATGTGCAGTTTCAAGTATAATTTTACTTCCATAGATAAAGGGTTTGAAATGTTGTACAGCCCATACAGCTGCGAATAATGCTTTTTCACAGTCATTGAACTTTAATTCAATTTCTGATAATGTTTTGCTTGCATATGAAATTACCTTTGGAATGTCGTCGCGTTTTTGATATAATACTGCGGATAAACATCGATCAGTATGGCCTACTTCTAGGAAAAATTCTTGGTCTTTTCTTGGGTACGCTAAGCATGGGGCATTAGTTAATCTTTCTTTCAGCACTTTTATTGCCTCACTATGTTTCTCTGTCCATTCCCATTGAACATCCTTTTTTAACAACTTCAACAATGGTTGTATGATCTCTGAGTAGTCTTCGATAAATTTCCTACTATAGTTAGATAAGCCCAAAATACTTTGCACATCTTTAACACATTTGGGTTCTTTTATTTTCAAAATGGCATCGATTTTTTTTCTCTGAATATTTATCCCTTCAGGTGTAACTTCATGTCCCAGAAAGTTTACTTTAGTACGACACCATTGTGCCTTTTGTAATGATACTTTAGCACCTGCTTCTTTTAACTGATTCAGTACGTGTTTTATTTCGAGAAGATGATTTTGAAAATCTACACTTTTTATCAGAACGTCATCTACATATGTTAAAGTACCTCTCTCAGGTGCGTCAGGTAGTGCCTTAGTTATGAATATATTAAACTCGCTCCCACTGTTAATATACCCGAATGGACAACGTTGCCAGCAATAGGATTTATCTTGGAACGTAAATGCCAGTTTGTACTGGTCTTCTTTGGCAACCGGCACTATCCAATAACCGCTAGTAAGATCCAGTGCAGTGTAAATTTTGGCCCCTCGCATTTGTGCCAATCCCTGATCGATATATGGTATAGGCCATCGTGATTGATGTACCCTCTTGTTTAATTCTCGAAGGTCAGCACAGAGCCTCCAAGTCCCGTTCGGTTTAAGGACAGCTAAAATCGGGGTGTTAAAAGTACTATGTATTTTGCGAATAATTTTTCTATCTTCCAAATTCTTGATAATTTCAGTTAAATCCTCTATGGATGCCATGGGTAATCTATATTGTCTCTGAAACACGGGCGTCATGTCGGGATCAGTAGGTATTTTCATTACATGTAGGTGTGTACCTCCACAATCATATGAATCTCGTGCAAATACCTCATGGTGATCGATAAACATTTGTCTCAATGCAGCTTTTTCTGTTTCATTACTGCAACCGTCTGCCTTAGCAATCTGTTCCTCAATTAATTTATTAAAACCAGGGAACATTTCAGGAGTGGCGATTTCGTGTTGTTCCTCCAGCTGTTGGGACAAATCTTTAGTTGCGGCATGACAACAATATTCTATCTCTGACTCCTTTACAGAAAATACAATAGTGTTACCTTCCTGCCGGTGTTGCACCTCTATTTCCTTAGATTGCAATTCGGGGTAAATTGAATGAATACAAAATATCCCTTTTGGCTGAGAATATATTTCTTCTGAAATCAATTGGGACTCCTCATCTACCATGTCAGTAATGGCACCCAATATATTATTGGTTAAGTCAAAACTGTAATGTGTATCGGCTACTGCTATTCCAATTAATGTTCCCTTAGGTATCTTTATTATTTCATCAGTTTTATTGTCAACCAATATTTTACAATGTCCATTTTGCAAATCAACTAAGGGAATGTGAGTGACCGATATCCCTCTCTCTTCGATATCACGATTGATATTTATGTATGCATCTTTTTGTTTCGACCAACTTTGTTCTTTTTCAGTTTTTAAATGCATAGTCACCTGTCTGGTATACTTGGGTATCTCGATGTCATGTTCAGCCCTCATTTCAACTGCATATGGGAATATTTGATCACTTTTTTCAGCACATTGTACATCTGAAAAATCCATAGGATTCCCCCCTAATCGGGACCATAGTTCACCATTAAGTACATCCACAAAGGCAACCAATCGATGGAGAATGTCATTAGCAATACAAACCTCCTCAGAGTCATTGTGTATTTGCATATTATGTCGTAAAATTTTACCTCCAATGTCCAAATTAATCATCACGTGACCTAAAATATGAAATTCCTTATGTTGTTCTTCCTTATAAGGTATTATGGTGTTAATATTACCCATATTTTGTAGTCTCGTAATCATTTTCTCACTTATGAATGACCTTTCTCGAGTCAGATCCAATTTGGCTTGTACAGGTGTGGACTCGCCCCCTATTCGAATAGGAAAATGCCAATCACCATTTTCTTTTTTCATTGTGACCAATACTTTAATCGGTGTCGGTGTCACATCATCAGAATTCTTTTTTATAGTTTTCTTGTTCTTAACAGAAAACTTCAGACAATCTCCGTCTATTTGGGAAACCCATTTTCGTTCGGCATCTAGTATCACTAAAGATTGTCGTTGTATTGCACAATCTTGTTCTTTTCGAGTAATGACTGTAACTTCAGGCGTCTGAGAATTTCTAAAATAGATTTCAACAGAATCTGTGCGTCTTTCTACAACGTGAGTACGTGTCTGTACATCACTGGTTCCTGAAATTTTACCTCTAGATATTGGTTTGTTTACTTGCGCCCATAATATTCCATTGAGATAATCGATAAGTGGTGATAATCGACTTAAAATATCACCTCCCAGTAA
>JAUCMQ010000102.1:0-10606 GCA_032360725.1 Desmognathus amphileucus | reverse complement strand
ACCTTTTCGGATGCCGTGGCCATCGCCACACGGGTGGAACAAACCACCGCCCGCATGCTCACGCTCAAAGTTGACGAGGCCTCCCACAAACTAGTCGAAGTGCATGACATCAATAGAAAAGGTAATCCTTACCCCAAGCCAGGATCTGCGCCAGCCACGACCAATTCCTCCACCCCAAAGAAGACCAACAGAAAGCGACAATGTTTTCGCTGTGGGGCGCCTGATCACATCGCTAATGACAAGCGTTGCCGTGCATGGGATTCCACATGTTCCATCTGCCATCGCCCCGGCCATGTAGCCAAGGTCTGCCGCTCCAAGGCGGAATGCAACGCGATTGAAGATATCGACACAACGACAGGCGCCACGGAGGGAGCAGCGTCCTGCAACACCATCTCAACGGATACAGGAGAAGCAGGAAGAGGGCAAGTCCACGTCCTAAACATACAGGACACCATTGACACGCCGGATGGGCCCAAATGCCGGATGAAAGTGAACGGTCAGTTGATATGGGTGTTGGTGGATTCTGGTTCTCCCCTCACGTTGTTCAATGAGGAGACTTTTAAGGCTTTGCCCCATGCCAAGCTCTTGCCTCCCATCACCCAGCCCACGGGGTATGGGGGCAGTCACATAGGAATGGTGGGACGGGCAGAGGTGCTCCTCGAGTTTGCAGGCCGCACCACGTCAGCCGTGGTGCACATAACGGACAAAGGGAACAATCTACTCGGCTGGGCTCAGCAGGGTGCCCTGGGCATGGTCCTTCGCCCAGGCACCGAACACTGCATCACTGTGGTTAATCAGGTGTCGTCGGCCACTTTGCTAGACCAGTTCACCGACGTATTCACGGACAAACTGGGATGCCTCAAGAACTTCGAGCATCGCATTCGTTTGAAAGCCGACGCCAAACTGGTGGCTCACAAAGTGAGGACATTGGCCCAAAGGAAACTCCCAGGTTTGCGTCTAGAATTGCAGCGTTTGCTGTCACAAGGGGTGATTGAGCCCATCGAGGCTTCTGAATGGCTATTCCCCATAGTACTAGTGATTAAACCGGACTCCACCTTTCGCATGTGCGTAGATCTCACAGATCTCAACGATCAAATTTGGTTGGATAGGCACCCCATGCCCAAAATAGCGGATTTGTTAAATTCCATCCACGGTGCCACCAGGTTTTCCGTCATAGATCTCAGCAGCGCATACCACCAGATTCCACTGCACAGCTCTTCCCGACACCTCACCTCATTTATCACGCCTGAAGGGGCATTCCGGTTTACCAGAATGCCGTTCGGGTTGGCCACTGCAAGCGCAGTGTTCCAGCGCGCCATGGCCATCATCTTGAAAGGGATTCCCAACGCACTCTGCTTTCAGGATGATATCCTCATACATGGAGCCTCAGAGGCAGAACACAATACCATTCTGGCGGCTGTTTTATCCCGCCTACGCATGCATGGCCTCACTGTTAAGCAGAGGAAGTGCCAGATCAACGTGGATAGTGTCACCTATTTAGGTCATCTTGTCTCCCCTAAGGGCATTTCCCCCAAGCCTTCCCTCATCGACGCGGTTGAGAATGCCGCTAAGCCCAGAGACAAGGACTGCTTGCGTTCTTTCCTGGGTTTGGCGGAATTCTACCATCGCTTTGTACCGCATTTTGCCACGCGCACAGCTCCCCTGCGAGCCATCCTCAAATCCAACGCCCACTTTATATGGGATGCGGCATGCCAGGCGGCGTTTACTGACATCAAAGCGGCCATTGCGGGAGCCCACGCCCTCACGGCGTTCGACGCCAGTAAGCCGTCCCTTCTCACCACCGATGCCAGCCAATACGGCTTAGGTGCTGTCCTTTCCCAGATGCACGGGGATGCGGAGCGCATCGTGGGATACGCGTCAAGGGCTCTTACCGACCCCGAGACGCGGTATTCCACGATAGAAAGGGAAGCGCTGGCATGCTGGTGGGCCATGGACCACTTTCGGTGTTATGTGTGGGGCGCCAAATTTACAGTACGTACCGACCATCGTCCATT
Organism: Desmognathus amphileucus; assembly: GCA_032360725.1. NCBI lineage: Eukaryota > Metazoa > Chordata > Amphibia > Caudata > Plethodontidae > Desmognathus > Desmognathus amphileucus. The sequence continues at coordinate 8,591 of JAUCMQ010000102.1, read as the reverse complement.
GCTAGGTTTATTAACAACCCAAGGTTCCAAGAACGCTACCACCCGCATAGCCAACTGGTATGCCAAGATGCTGGAATTCCAGTTCAGCATGGAGTATGTCCCAGGGGCGAGCAATTATCAGGCCGAGTGCATGTCCAGATTACCGATCACCACTGTTCCTCCTGTGAAGTCCCTAGCCACGCAGAAAGAAACCGTATGTGTCATAGAGGACATGGCCAAGGGATCATTCACTAGGCAAGAGTGGGTAGAAGCATTACAGGGCGACCTAACTCTAGTTGATGTAATGAAACAGTGTGAACAGGGGTGGCCTCTGAAAGCCCAACAGGTGCACTCTACGTTGAGAGGGTATTGGCGCCTCAAAGATGAACTATGTGTGTTTGACGATGTATTGATGAGGGGTGAACGCCTGGTCGTACCTGAAAACATGAAAGAGAAAGTGATGTATTTTGCACATATTGGACACAAAGGTATTAGCGCAGTGAAGCGTAGTATGAGAGACTTATATTGGTGGGAAGGAATGGATAGAGATGCTGAAAGAACAGTGAGGGAATGTGTACAGTGCAGTTGCAGTGACAAATCCAAGGTGGGATCCACTTCTCCCTTGCTTCCCATTCCCGCCCCCGATGATGTATGGGATACCCTGGGGATCGATATCATCGGACCCATTTCCACGTTGGGGGTAGAACCGGTGTACGCCATCACTTTAATTGATTACACCAGTAAATGGCCGGAGATACAGTTCGTGCATAAAGTGGATACCTCCACAGTCATAGCATTTTTAAGATCCACATTTTCCAGAGAGGGTTGTCCTCGCCACATCATTTCGGACAATGGGGTCCAATTCTGTTCGGAGGAGATGGTGTCCTTTTTGGCACACTTAGGCATCAATCACAAAAAGACTTCCCTCTACCACCCCCAAGGGAACGGTTTGGTGGAACGCCTTAATCGCACCATTAAGGACAATTTGCAACTATCCATTAGCTCAGGTACCTGTTGGAAAATAAATATGCATTCCCTGTTATGGTCCATACGAACCACGCCCAACAAGATAACAGGGTATAGCCCATTTGTCCTTATGAGGGGAAGGAAGGAGTTGGGGCCGTTGTCCCCGGGATGGGTCCTGCCCAACACCAGAGTATCCATAAATTGGGAGAAGGTGAAGGATACCAATGCCCTAAGCAAGAGGGTGTACAAAGCACGTTATGACACCAACAAAAGCGTAAAGGTATGCGATTGGAAAGTAGGAGATGAAGTGGGAGTGAAGAAACCCTGGAGAGAACAGAAAGGGTTAAGCAAGTATTTGGGTCCATTAGTCATCATGAGAAAGGGTTGCAAACATGTGGACACCAGCGATGGAAAAAGGTGGAGTGTAGATAGGTTGGTGCCATGGAGAACGGGAAGGAAGGTACAGGAACAAGAAGATGAAGGAGAAGGCTGTAGTTGGGAATACGGAGAGAAAGAGAGAACGGAAAGGGAGACAGAGAGCACAAACATGGAGAATAGGGAAGTTGAGTTAGAGATCGAGGTAGAGAGGAATGAGGTGGTTGGTGAGAGCTCTAGAGCAACTAGGCAGAGGAGAGTACCCTCATGGTATCAGGATTACGACATGACATGAGTCAAAGAGGTAGGCTCTGCCCCACCCAGCACTACCTCAGGGTTAAGCCGCATCAGCATCTCCACATGGCTGATCACCAGATAGACAGCCACTATCCCCCTGTTCACCCCTGTTCAAATTTTGTTGTTTTCATTTGGTTAAGCTTGTGTTATGCATTAACTCCATTAAGGAGGGAGATATGTTGCATCTGCTTGTCCCGCCCCTTTCCCGGGGAACGCATGTTTCCGGTTTCCGGCGGAAGGGACTTCGGGAGCAGATGTGAAGCGGAGTGGACGTGTGCAATAAAGCTCCTTCAACTACCAACCTGCGTGGTGTCCATTACCTGCATCCATCATTGGCGACGAGAGGGATCTTCAACGGCCCTCTACCGCGGCTGTGCGGGTGTCTCCGCCCACCGCGCATTCCAGTGCTGCATCTGCCCAGCGCAGCCCCACCACGAAGTTCCGAGGGGCCGACCTCGGCTTGGTAAACCTTCGGAGGACCTACTTCCAGGTCAGAACCACCGGCTGCCCGCCTTCCCCACCTCCGCGGTGCATTGCCCATGCACGCGGACAGCACCGCACGCTCGCCGCGGTCCCGCATCCAGAGTGCCGCGGGCCGCGTGTACCACGTGGCCACGCACGCAAAGTGCGCAACAGACGCAGCGCCTTTCTCGCGGCCACGCACAGGAGTGCGCCGCGCTATCCACGCCGCCTCGCACACAGAGTGCGCAACGTACGCGGCCACACAGGCGCTGCTGGGGTGGTCGCCGCCACACCAAAGAACCCTCCAAGTGCTTGCACGCACACATACCTCTGGAGCCTTCCAAGAGACTAGCATCAGGCGGCCACCAATCTCAACGGACCTGGAGTACATATTGGTGGGGTAAGTCCACCCCTGGGCCCTGCTCCTCCATCCTTCTCACCACGCATGTCACGCAGCCAAGAGCCGGATTCCACCTCAGCTCCAGGAGGCTCAGGGTTGCCTTCATCGTCATCTGAAGGGGATTCAGACGACGCACTTGCAACCAACCTGGTTGGAGAGAATCAGGAGGGTGAGGACGTAGATTCAGATCTCTTGCCACGCTGCGACGCGGATTGCGCCATGTCCCACTTCAACCAGCCTCCTCCGTTCCTGGAGGTACCGGGCGACCCCCCTATCCATTGGGAGCTGTGGCAACGCAAATTCCTGGCCTACATGGCAGCCATGGGGGCAGATACATGGACGCCTGCCCGAAAACTAGCCACCCTGGAACATTGTATCGGCACCAACGGGTTACATACGTTGGATTACCTGCCTGACCCACCACTGCCCACAGGCTCTGCGGCGAGGGATGTCTACGCCACCGCACTGTTAAAATTACAGACACAGTATGGCAAAAAGGTCAATATTGTGGTGGAGAGACACAATTTTATGATCAGGGCGCAACAGCAGGGGGAGTCGACTCAAGCATATTTGGTGGCTCTACGCACCCTGGCAGCCACTTGTAACTATGGTGCTGGCCTTGACGACATGCTACGAGACAAGTTCGTCAGCGGCACGTTGAACACTAAAACGCAAGAACAATGCCTCATGAAGGAGAATTTGACCTTTTCGGATGCCGTGGCCATCGCCACACGGGTGGAACAAACCACCGCCCGCATGCTCACACTCAAGGTGACCGAGGCCTCCCCCAAACAAGTCGAAGTGCATGACATCAACAGAAAAGGAAATTCCTACCCCAAGCCAGGATCTGCACCTGCTGCGGCCAGTTCCTCCACTCCAAAGAAGACCACCAGAAAGCGACAATGTTTTCGCTGTGGGGCGCCAGATCATATTGCCAATGACAAGCGTTGCCGTGCATGGGATTCCACATGTTCCATCTGCCACCGTTCCGGCCATGTAGCCAAGGTATGCCGCTCCAAGGCGGAATGCAACGCGATTGAAGATGTCGACACAACGACGGGCGCTACGGAGGGAGCAGCTTCCTGCAACACCATCTCAACGGCCACCGGAGAAGTTGGGAGAGGACACATCCACATCCTGAACATACAAGACACCATAGACACGCCGGATGGGCCCAAATGCCGGATGAAAGTGAACGGTCAGCTGACATGGGTGTTGGTGGATTCAGGTTCTCCTCTCACGTTGTTCAACGAGGCGACCTTTAATGCTTTGCCCCATGCCAAGCTCTTGCCTCCCATTACACAGCCCACGGGGTATGGGGGCAGCCATATAGGCATAGTGGGCCGGGCAGAAGTGCTCCTCGAGTTCGCAGGCCGCACCACGTCAGCGGTGGTGCATATAACGGACAAAGGGAACAATCTACTCGGCTGGGCTCAGCAGGGTGCCTTGGGCATGGTCCTCCGCCCAGGCACCGAACATTGCATCACGGTAGTCAATCAGGTGTCGTCGGCCACTCTGCTAGACCAGTTCACCGACGTATTCACGGACAAACTGGGATGCCTCAAGAACTTCGAGCATCGTATTCGCTTGAAAGCTGACGCCAAGCCTGTGGCTCACAAAGTGAGGACTTTGGCCCAAAGAAAACTCCCAGGGTTGCGTTTAGAATTGCAGCGTTTGTTGTCACAAGGGGTGATAGAACCCATTGAGGCCTCCGAATGGCTATTCCCCATAGTGCTATTGATTAAACCGGACTCCACCTTTCGCATGTGCGTGGATCTCACCGATCTCAATGATCAAATTTGGTTGGATAGGCACCCCATGCCCAAAATAGCAGATTTGTTAAATTCCATCCATGGGGCCACCAGGTTTTCCGTCATTGATCTCAGCAGCGCGTACCACCAGATTCCACTGCACAGCTCTTCCCGACACCTCACCTCGTTTATCACACCCGAAGGGGCATTCCGGTTTACCAGGATGCCGTTCGGGTTGGCCACTGCCAGCGCAGTGTTCCAGCGTGCCATGGCTATCATCTTGAGAGGGATTCCCAACGCAATTTGCTTCCAGGATGATATCCTTGTACATGGGGCATCCGAGGCAGAACACAATACTATACTGGCGGCGGTCCTATCCCGCCTACGCACGCATGGCCTCACGGTTAAGCAGAGGAAGTGCCAGATCAATGTGGATAGTGTCACCTATTTAGGTCATCTGGTCTCCTCCAAGGGCATTTCCCCCAAGCCTTCCCTCATCGACGCGGTTGAGAATGCCGCTAAGCCCAGAGACAAGGACTCCTTGCGTTCTTTCCTGGGTTTGGCGGAATTCTATCATCGCTTCGTACCGCATTTTGCCACGCGCACAGCTCCCCTGCGAGCCATCCTCAAGTCCAACGCCCACTTTATATGGGATGCGGCATGCCAGGCGGCGTTTACTGACATCAAAGCGGCCATAGCTGGTGCCCACGCCCTCACGGCGTTTGATGCCAGTAAGCCATCCATGATTACCACTGATGCCAGCCAGTATGGATTAGGTGCAGTTCTTTCCCAGATGCACGGGGACACAGAGCGCATCGTGGGATACGCGTCAAGGGCTCTCACTGACCCAGAGACGCGCTATTCCACGATAGAAAGGGAAGCGCTGGCATGCTGGTGGGCCATGAACCACTTTAGGTGTTACGTGTGGGGCGCCAAATTTACAGTACGTACCGACCATCGCCCACTGTTAGGTTTGTTAACCACCCAAGGTTCAAAGAACGCCACCACCCGCATAGCTAACTGGTATGCCAAGATGCTGGAATTCCAGTTCAGCATGGAATATGTCCCAGGGGCTAGCAATTATCAGGCCGATTGCATGTCCAGATTGCCGACCACCACTGTCCCTCCCACGAGTTCCCTAGCCACGCCAAGGGAAACCGTATGTGTCATAGAGGACATGGCCAAGGGTTCATTCACCCGGCAAGAGTGGGTAGAAGCATTACAGGGTGACCAAACTTTAGTTGATGTAATGAAACAATGTGTACAGGGTTGGCCTCCAAAAAGCCAACAGGTGCAATCAAAATTGAGAGGATATTGGCGCCTGCAAGATGAACTATGTGTGTTTGACGATGTATTAATGAGGGGTGAACGCCTGGTCGTACCTGAAAACATGAAAGAGAAAGTGATGTATTTTGCACATATAGGACACAAAGGTATTAGCGCGGTAAAGCGGAGCATGAGAGACCTATATTGGTGGGAAGGGATGGATAGAGATGCTGAAAGAACAGTGAGGGAATGTGAGCAGTGCAGTTGCAGTGACAAATCCAAGGTGGGATCCACTTCTCCATTGCTTCCCATTCCTGCCCCTGATGATGTATGGGATACCCTGGGGATCGATATCATTGGACCCATTTCCACCTTGGGGGTAGACCCAGTATACGCCATTACCTTAATTGATTACACCAGTAAGTGGCCTGAGATACAGTTCGTGCAGAAAGTGGATACCTCCACAGTCATAGCGTTTTTAAGATCAACATTTTCCAGAGAGGGTTGTCCCCGACACCTCATTTCGGACAACGGGGTCCAATTCTGTTCGGAGGAGATGGTTTCCTTTTTGGCACACTTAGGCATCACTCACAAAAAGACTTCCCTGTACCACCCCCAAGGGAATGGTCTGGTGGAACGCCTCAACCGCACCATTAAGGACAATTTGCAACTGTCCATTAGTTCGGGTACCTGTTGGAAAATAAACATGCATTCTTTGTTATGGTCCATACGAACCACGCCCAACAAGATAACGGGATATAGCCCATTCGTCCTAATGAGGGGAAGGAAGGAGTTGGGGCCGTTGTCACCGGGATGGGTCCTGCCTAGCACCAGAGTAACAGTAAATTGGGAGAAGGTGAAGGATACCAATGCCCTCAGCAAGACGGTGTACAAAGCAAGATATGATACAGACAATAGCGTAAAGGTGCGCTTTTGGAAAGTAGGAGATGTAGTGGGAGTGAAGAAACCTTGGAGAGAACAAAAAGGGTTAAGCAAGTATCTGGGTCCATTGGTTATCACCAAAAAGGGTTGCAAACACGTGGACACCAGCGATGGAAAAAGGTGGAGTGTAGATAGGTTGGTGCCATGGAGTACAGGAAGGAAGGAACAGAAACCAGCAGCAGAAGGAGAAGGTAGTAGTTGGGAATATGGGGAGAAAGAGAGAACGGAAAAGGAGACAGAGAGCACCACCATTGAGAACAGGGAAGATGAGTTAGAGATCGAGGTAGAGAGGAATGATGTGGTTGGTGAGAGCTCTAGAGCAACTAGGCAGAGGAGAGTACCCTCATGGTATCAGGATTACGACATGACATAAACAAAGGGGCAGGACCCTGCCTCCTCCCAGCACACTACCAGAGCCAAGCAATTATCAGCACCCACACGGAGTTGATCAGAATACAGACTGTAATCACCACTCAGTTCAATGTTGTTGTTACTTTTGGTTCAAACTGTGTTATGCATTAACTCGATAAAGGAGGGAGATATGTTGCATCCGCTGGTCCCGCCCCTTGCCCGGGAAACGAATGGTTTCCGGTTTCCGGCGGAAGGGACTTCGGGAGCGGAGGCTAAGGAGAGGAGACACGAATAAAGCTCTCCCTACATAACTACAAGTGTGGTGTCCCTTAATGAGAATCTATCATTGGCGACGAGAGGGATCTCCAACGGCTCCCTGCCGCTGCTGTGCAGGTGCTCTGCACGTTTACACCCACCGCACATCCCGGTGCCGCATCTGCCCAGTCCACTGCGGCTCTGCTTCGAGGTTCCGAGGAGGCGACCTCGGCATCACGGGGCATTGGAGGACCAACATTCCCAGGTCAGCTCCCTACCGGCTACCCGCCTCCCACACCGCCGCTGTGCCTTCCCCACGCACGCGGAAAGTGCCGCGAGCACCGCGTTCTCCACGCGGTCCCGCACCAAGCGTGCGCCGCGCACCGCATCCACCACGTGGCTACGCACGCAGTGTGCGCATCGAACATTGCGTTTTCCACGCGGCCACGCACAGGGAGTGCGCCGCGTACCGCGTCATCCTCGCGGCCTCGCACAGAGAGTGCGCAACGGACACGGCACATCTACGCGGCCACGCACAGGGGAGTGCGCCGCGCACCGCATCCACCACGCGGTCGCGCACTGAGAGAGCGCCACGGGCACTGCGCCTCCACAGCGCTGCGGGTGAGGCGCCGCTGGGGCGGTTGTGGCCACATCAAAGGACCTGCCAACACCAACGCGGGCCAGCCCAGTGGACCTCCGGCCTCCATTCCTGCCGCAATAGCCACCTCACCCCACAAAGGGCCAGCTTGTGCCACGGGCCACGGGGCACTTCCAGAGCCTTCCCAGAGGCAAGCATCAGACTGCCACCCTTCTCTCCTGACCCTGAAGACACTGCTGGCGGGGTAAGTCCACATCCCGGGCCCCCGCCCCTCTTTCCCCCTCACCACGCATGTCACGTAGCCTAGAGCCGGATTCCACCACTTCTCCTGGAGGCTCAGGGTCGCCTTCATCGTCATCTGAAGAGGAATCAGACGACGTACACGCACAAAACCTGGTTGGGGAGAATCCGGAGGGTGAGGACGTTGATTCGGCTCCTTTGCCTCACCGCGACGCGGATTGTGCCATGTCCCACTTCAACCAGCCTCCTCCGTTCCTGGAGGTTCCTGGCGACCCGCCTATCCATTGGGAGCTGTGGCAACGCAAATTCCTAGCCTACATGGAAGCCATGGGGGCAGACGCATGGTCATCAGCCCGTAAACTTGCCACCCTAGAACATTGCATCGGCACCAACGGGTTGCATACGTTGGATTACCTGCCGGAACCACCACCGCCCACAGGTTCGGCGGTGAGGGATGTCTACGCCACTGCACTGTTAAAATTACAGACACAATATGGAAAAAAGGTTAACATTGTGGTGGAGAGACACAACTTTATGATCAGGGCGCAACAGCAGGGGGAGTCGACTCAAGCATATTTGGTGGCTCTACGCACTCTGGCAGCCACTTGTAACTATGGCGCTGGCCTTGACGACATGCTAAGAGACAAGTTTGTCAGCGGCACGTTGAACACCAAAACGCAGGAACAATGTCTCATGAAGGAGAACTTGA
>JAUCMQ010000101.1:0-10621 GCA_032360725.1 Desmognathus amphileucus | reverse complement strand
GACTATTGGCTCTTTTTGCTAGCTTCTGTGAAGAATCTCTAAAAAAAAATCTATGTTTTTCTTGCGGCTACCATTTGCTTCTGAGATTTGCCTGCGTCCTTCTCCCCCCTTGGATACACGGGTTGGGACAGCTACTCGTGTAGTCATATTACTGCAAATCTGTATGTCTTGTTATTTTTTCTGCTTTTCTTGATCGTCTTCAATATATGGGTGCTATTAAATATCACCGCTACTGTGATCAATGTTAACCACACCGTTGCGATGACTGTCCCCCCTATTATTAGGTAAGGTGTCATGTCGATCGATTCTCGGGCTGTCAACATTTCTTTGTCCCCATGTGAATAGCGATATTCAGAAATTGAGACATTGTTCTCTTTAATCAATAACTGTAGTGAGTGGGTTTTCTTTCGATCTAACACGAATTCTAAGTCGTCGTCTTTGGGGATAGTAAAAGTTTTCACCGTGTTAATCATTTCCATTACTCCTTCCACCCCTTCGTTGGATACATAGAATAGACTCTGTCCACCTACCGTCACGATAACGTCTCTCGGTATTACAACTGTGAATGTGCTATATGGGATTGGCTTGGTCACAAATGTCCCGTGTCTTGTATATGCTATTGTCATGTTGGGTGCATTGGTACTTACCAACCATCGGTTGTTGATTAGTACCGCCTCGGTCAATATCTCGTCTGTTCGTGTGACGGTGACGTCACAGAGAGTTGTGTCTGACGTCATTTCCTCTATCCCGCAGAGAATCCCCCCCTTGTCGGGTATGAAGGGTCTACCTGGGCAAAGATAGTTTAGGTCTTTGAACATCTGACAAGACTCCAGTCGTGGGATGAGATAGGTATCTGTCGTGTTTTGATATGCTACAATCTCCGGGGTGTTTATTTTTATTCTATTGTTTTCTTTCCATGTGCCTACGTTTAAGATCTTTTTCATCTGGTAAATCTTATCTGGTCTCACTAGTGGAATGTTCAGGAGAAATGAGATGTGTAGCTTCTGTCTGTTGATGTACATCGGGATAGCACTTCCTGTTTCGTATGCTATTCTTATCTGTGTGTTCTCTAGGTCTGTGCCATGTATTACAGACAATGCATTCCTCACCATATCGTCATTGACGAAGTAAAGTGGTATGTATGCTTTAACTAAATTGTGTATGTTCATCTCCAATTGACGGAGGTAAGTCTCAGTTATATACAAAATAGGGTCCACCATTTGATAGAACAAGTTTTTCGCATTAACAGTCTTTTCATGCAGCTTCAGGGATCTTTTGATATGGTCGTTTTGGGTTCCCGTTATGACGATCATTTCTTTGATGATGCTGACCATATCCTCAGTATCTCGTCTCTGCGTCGCCAGGCTCTCTTGGATATCGATGATGGCCGCTCGCAGTTCTTCATTTTTTCGTTTCACGTCTTTGATCGATACGCTGTTCACAGCGTTCATGGTACTGCCTACCACTGTACCTACAATTGTCAGTAGTGCCATAACTCCCATTATTACACCGGCAACGGCCCTTTTAGCTCTTGGTCGCGGTGGTGTGTCTCTTGCAGATTTGCCCTCGCTAGTTGGCTGTTGTTTGATAATTGTCTTTTCTGCCTGTAGCAGTATCTCACTGATAGTGTCTTTTGTTCTAGCTAAATGGTTTATGTACCACTGTTTGACATCTGCATCGTTTATTTCTTCTATCTTTACATACTTATTAATAGTGGCTTCAATATCTAAGTCAACATACACTAACTGATTGACCATTTTGTGTTCCGTCATTATCAGGCCCGGTGTCTCCTGTGTGATAATACCGGTAGGAGGACCACGGTTAATTTTGACCTGTGACTTCTGCGCTCCGCACATGTTGCTTGTAAGTACCAACCACAAAGATAGTAATGCATGACGCCGTCGGTTGTTATGATGGCGAGCTTGTCGGAGAGCCTGGCAACCATCAGATGCATTGGCGCTCCGTGCTGGCATACTTGGACCATGTAAAAGTAGTTAGAAGTATCTAGTTATGGAAGAAAAAACAAAAGTTTAATATTCAGGTAAAGACATTGCATCCTGCCTATGTCTGACCCTGTCCTGCTTCGATCTGTTTTATTCTTGATTGGGGGTGTGCTATTTTTAGTTGATTTATGTGACACCACCTTTCCTCTTCGGTGTCGTTTTTGTGATTCTTTATTTTGAATACCACCGGGGAAAGTTTCTCTGTGACCTCATACGGTCCTTTCCACATGGGTAAGAATTTCGAATGTTTTGCCTTGTTTTTCAAATAGTTGTAAAAATACACTCTGTCTCCAACTTCGTATTCTTTCTTGCTAGTTTTCAGGTTGTAATAGGTATGGCTGGCATCTATCGCCTTTTCCATGTGTCGTTGGGCGTGGGCAAATGCAAATTGCAAATGTTTTCTCAAATTGGATACGTACTCATGGGTAGATATCGCACCCACCAGCACTTGCTCGTTTGTTTTGTACAATAAATGTATCGGGACTGTCATCTTTCTGCCGGTTAACAGCTCGAATGGAGAGTACCCCGTGACTTGGGATGGCGTGGCTCGTATAGCCATGAGTACTAGTGGCAATTTCAGGTCCCAATCTTTCCCAGTTTCGTTAACATATTTCTTCAGTATTGTCACAATTGTCTGATTGGATCTCTCTACTGTGCCACTACTCGCAGGGTGATATGCAATGTGCAGTTGTCTTTTTACTCCCAATATCTGCCACATTTTGGTCATTATTTCTGCTATGAAACAAGATCCCCTGTCGCTAGAAATGCGTTGTGGCAGCCCGTGTCTGCAGAATACGTGGTTTATTAACAATAGTGCAGTGGTGTCGGCTTTACAGTTGGGTGCTGGAATGCACTCCACCCATTTAGTGAATAGACAGATTACAGTAAGCATGTATTGATTCCCTCGATTGGAGCGGACGACCGGTCCAATAAAATCAACTTGTATGTCTGACCAGGGGAATGTCAGTCCTCTCTTTCGCAGCGGTGCTCGATGTGCTGGGGAACTAGGTTGAAATTGCGCACATCGTAAACATCCTGCACAATAGCCCTCTACATCTTGTGCCATGTGGGGCCAGTAGGCCACCTCCCTGAGAATTTCTAGGGTTAATTTGGCGCCCCTATGTCCTGCAGTTATTTCATCATGGGCGTGTTCTAACATGATGCCTCTGAATGCTACAGGTACTACCCATTGTGTTGGGAATTTCTCCGTGGTTCTCACTAAAAGCCTTTCATGTAATTTAAAGTTGGCTCTGTATTTATTCAATATTCGTAATTCTTCATTGTTTTTTATATCTTCTTCTGATAGGGGTTCATTAATTGGGTCTCTTATTGATCGATAGAATTTGCCTAGCACCTCGTCGTTTATTTGGGCTGTTATTAGATCTTCATCTGGGCCTTCTTGTGACCATAAAACCCTTTTTCCCTGATCAGAGGCTTGAGAACGTGTGATGGCTTCACATTCTATAGTCTGTGTTGGTTCAGGTTGCTCCATTAAATGATCAATTTGAAATATTTCCCCTGTTAGGGCTCCCTGTGTTGCATTATGGTCTGCAATATCGTTGCCTTCTTTCTCTGGCCCTGGTGTTTTGGAATGTCCCTTAGTTTTCTTCCAATAAATCAGCATGTTATTTTGAACAACAATATCATCTATCTCTGCGATCAAACGCGCGTGCTTTAATTTCTTTCCATTCATGCATCGCATACCCCTTGCTTTCCATCCTGGCAGGTGTTCCACAAAAGCATTCCTCACATAGATGGAATCGGTTATAATCACTAACTCTTTAATGTTAAATTCTTGTGCAGTTTTGATGGCTAAATATACAGCGGATAATTCTGCCACCTGGCTACTCTTATTGCCAATCTTGTATCCCTGGGGCTGTTTTGGGAAATCATTCATCCATGCATTTCCTATACCGGCCACACGTTCGCCATTATCGTTTCTAAATGAACATCCATCCACAAATACACAAGGTAACTTATTACATTTTTCGTCAAATACTTTGTGTGGTGCATTTGCAAATGGTTCCATATCGCTAGGTTCAAAACTCTCACCCGTGCATGCTTCAGCATCACATTCATGTAAATCTGCCAATCCCTGGGCTACTAAATTTTTCTTGTTTTTACTGTATCTTATCTCAACTGGGAAGCTCTGCATTGACATCATCCAGCCGGTGATGCGTGAGCCTGTGACATTTCCTTCTCTTATCTTGTTGCTATTCAGAAATTGTATTGACTGATGGGCTGTTTCGATTATTATTTTACCCCCTTGAATGAAGGGTCTGAAATGCTGTACTGCCCACACGGCGGCGAACAAGGCTTTTTCACAGTCGTTAAATTTTACCTCTATTTCTGATAATGTTTTGCTTGCATATGATATCACTTTTGGAATGTCATCATGTTTTTGGTATAGTACCGCCGATAAACATTTTTCTGTGTGTCCTACTTCTAGGAAGAACTCTCTGTCCCTTCTGGGGTAAGCCAGACATGGTGATTTGATTAATCGCTCTTTTAGGGTTTTAATTACTGCTTTGTGTTCTTCGGTCCACTCCCAAGGTGTATCCTTTTTCAGTAGCGTCAGTAATGGTTGAACTATTTCTGAGTAATCTTCAATGAATTTCCTGCTATAATTGGACAGTCCTAATATACTCCTCACATCCTTGACACATGTAGGTTCTTTCAGTTTGAGTATTGCTTCAATTTTCTTTTTCTGAATATTTATGCCCTCGGGTGTAACTTCATGTCCCAGAAAATTTACTCTGGTCCTACACCACTGTGCTTTCTGTAGTGATACCTTGGCACCTGCCTCCTTCAGCTGTTTTAATACATATTTTATCTCGGCTAAATGTTTTTGGAAGTTTTCACTTTTGATTAGAACATCATCTACATATGTTAGGGTGCCTCTTTCGGGTGCATCGGGTAGAGCTTTGGTAATAAAAATGTTGAATTCGCTCCCACTGTTAATATACCCGAACGGACATCGTTGCCAACAATAGGAAGCCCCTTGAAACGTGAATGCAAGTTTATATTGGTCCTCTTTGGCCACAGGCACTATCCAATATCCGCTAGTCAGATCTAGTGCAGTGTAAATTTTGGCTCCCTGCATCTGCGCCAATCCCTGATCGATATATGGTATCGGCCACCGAGACTGGTGTACTCTCTTGTTTAACTCGCGGAGGTCCGCACAGAGCCTCCAAGTCCCATTCGGTTTCATGACAGCTAAAATCGGGGTGTTAAATGTGCTGTGTACCTTTCGTATAATTTTTCGTTCTTCTAGATTCTTGATAATCTCAGTTAAATCCTCTAGTGACGCTAGCGGTAATCGATATTGTCGTTGAAATACTGGTTTCATGTCTGGGTCAGTAGGTATTCTCATGACATGTAAGTGTGTTCCCCCACAGTCATATGAGTCTCGTGCGAATACCTCATTGTGATCAATGAACATCTGTCTAAGTTCTGCCTTTTCGCTTTCATTGGTACACCCATCTGCTTTTACAATCTGTTCCTCTATTAATTTAGTAAACCCTGGAAAGGCTTCTGGAGTGGCAATCTCATATTGCTCCTCTAGCTGTTGGGATAAATCTTTTGTGGTTGCGTGGCAACAATATTCTATGTCTGACTCTTTGACTGTAAATACTATCATATCTTCTTCCTGCTGGTGTTGCACCTCAATATCTTTAGAAGGCAATTCTGGGTATATGGAGTGAATAGTAAATATCCCCCTCGGTTTGGAGTTTAATTTTTCCAATATCATTTGAGACTCAGGGTCTATCATTTCGGGTATTGCCCCCAATATGGTATTGGTTAAGTCGAAGTCTGTGTGTAGGTCAGAAATTGCCATACCTATGAATGTTCCTTTGGGAATATTTATGATCTCGTCAGACTCGTTGTCAACTAATATCTTGCATCTGCCCTCTTGCAGTTCCACTAATGGTGTATGTGCCGCAGTGATCCCGCGTTCTTTCATGTCTTGTGTTAGGCTTATGTATGTGTCTTGTTTTCCTCGCCATTCCTGGCCCTTTTTTGCTTTCAATGGAATGGTGACTTGTCGAGTGTGTCCTGGGACTTCGATATTGTGTGTAGTAATCATCTCGATTGCGTATGGGAATAATTGATCGTGTTGTGCTGCTCGTTGAGGATCGGGGAAATCGATGGGATGACCCCCCAGTCTGGACCATAATTCGCCATTAATTATGTCTATAAATGCTGATAATCGGTGTAGTATGTCATTGGCAATGCACACTTCCTCGGGACACCCGCGCACAATCTGCATAATGTGTCGTAATTTCTTTCCCCCTATGTCGATATCAATCATCACTCGACCCACAATTCGGTTTTCTTCCTCGCTATGACTTCGTTCCTCATTATATTCAATTCTGGGAATCATGTTGCCCTTTGATTGTAATTCCTCCAATACTGCTTCATTTATGTAGGACCTTTCCTGCTGTAGGTTGAGTTTGGCTTGCACTGGGGTGGACTCGCCACACACCCTAACGGGAAAATGCCAGTCCTGTTGTCGTTTTGTCATGGGCACTAGAACTTCAATGGGTGTAAATGTTTCTTTCTTTTGTCCCTTTTTCTGTCTGTTCTTTGCTGAAAATCTCAGACAGTTGCCATCGATTTGGGATTCCCATTTCCTTTCAGCATCCAATACCACCATGGATTGACGTTTGGACAAACATGCTCGTTCGGTTTTGGTAATAACAGTTACTTCAGGGGTTTGTGAGTTCCGTAAATAAATTTCGATAGAATCGGTACGTCGTTCTACCACATGAGTTCTAGTTTGTGTTTTATCGATTTCTGTAGCCTTGCGCATTGGTATGGGTCTGTTAACTTGCGCCCATAGAATTCCGTTTAGATAATCAATAAGGGGAGAAAGTCTGCTTAATATGTCACCTCCTAATAAAACGTCTACTGAGTCTAGATCTACCACTACCATGGGATGATGCATGTGGTGTTTGCCAATATTGATTTCTACTTCGGCTATCCCTACAATAGGTACATCCTGACCGTTTACACTGTGTAGTTTTCCCACTGGTGAAATTAATTGTTGCCTTTCGTCCTCTTTCACTTCTTGGTGTATGAAATCGAATATTTTCTTTGAAATCAATGTGGCTTCTGAACCTGAGTCTAGTAATGCTTCCACTTTCCATTTGTTCCTGAGTTCTACCTGTGCATAATATCGGTCATTCTCTTCGCGTAACTCGCATACGAAATGTGAGTTTTTAATCATTTCCTTCTTTAATAAATCGATTACTTTTTGTTTGACCCTTTGTGGTTTCCCAGTAGGAACTTTTGAACTGGTCTCTGGTCTCGGCTCTTCGACTGTGCACACTTGTAGTGTTGTGGATTCATTATTGTTTGTGGGTTCGATTGTCTCCGTATCAGGATTGTCAATCTCGTTTATAGTGCCTCTAATGATGTCTCCCTTTGCAATTATTTTTGGTTTCTGCGTTTGATATCGGTAATATCGGCCGTTTTTAATGTATCCTCGCTTTCCTTGTTTAAAGTCGGTGAGTCATTGTCCTGCTGTGTGTGCAGTTTCGTGTTCACCAGATTCGGGCGCAGCATTTACCGAATTTACACGTGGAGCTGATCCGCCCCCACTGGAAATTAAACGCTGTACATTCTGACTTAGATCCTTTAATTGCTCTTCTAGCATAACTAATCGATTGGGTCGCCGCGGGGACCGTGGCTGGTCGTTCCATCGGTTATAGTTTCGATTGTTGGAATATTGTCCCTGCCATTCTCGATTGTCTCGTCTATCGCCCTGTCGATAATAATTGCCTTGGTTGTCATTTCGTTCCCTCTCTCTCTGAAAGTATGGTGAATTTCTTTCGTATTGTTTCCTTTCATCGCGCTCGTCCCTGTTCTGTCTTTGATCGGCGTTACTTTCTTTGGGCCGATACACAAAATTTGGGATCGGATTGTTTCCCTTGTATCGTGGGCTCACAGCAGTTTTCTTTTCGGGATCCTCACCGGAACCCGTATTCCCTTTGCGTTCAGGGCTCCTTTTCCATTCTCTATTCTTTTGTCCTATTCTAGGGTTGCTATTGCCAGATTCAAAAGGTAATTCTTTCTCTCGATTGATTTCGCATACCTTACTGGGTTTCGGTTTGTCTTTATTCTCGGCATTCTCTTCGGTTCGGCTTACATCAAATATGCTTTTAGCCTGTTTGTATATCCAATCTATAGTGCGGGTCTCGTTATAATCCCGGGCTAATTGGGTTCGGTAGTGTTTGGGTAACCCATAAAAGAATGCGTCCTTAAATTGCATCGTTTCTGTGTCAACCTCTTTGTGCACCTGTGAGAATGCGTTTTTGAGTTGTTGTAAATAATCCCTGGGATGTTGGTTGACTTCGCATTTCAGATTCAATGCGTGTCGTAGAGCCTCATGTGCATTTCTGTGAGGGGAAAAATGTTTCAAGACTTCACTACGATATTCGGACCAAGTTTTATAGTCTTTGCTGTCGACACCCATAAAGAATGATTGAGAATCTGCCGCAAATGTCCATGATAGATATGTGCGCAGTTCTATATCGCTACTCATGTTTAGCGTTTGCATTAAGCGCTGATATAAACTGAGATGATCTTGGATGGAATTGTTCTTATTAGTTTTAGAGAATAATGGCAACATCCCTCGGATGGTCTTAATGGATTTCGCATTGCCATTGGGAGGAATATAGACTGATTTAGGGTTGTGATTTTCCTTCTTAGCTCTGCCCTTGCGTCGGTGAACCTCAGTCCACTCGGACTCGGATTCATTGTCACTGGTCTTCGGGATGTATCTGCGTTCGATTCTACCTTGTCTGCGTGCGGATTCTGGTTCCTTTTTCTTGGGTATCGCATCGCCCCCGCTAGACCCATTGCTTGCGTCTATGCCGTCGGAATTCATGCTGTCGTAGCTTTTGGTTAAATCTACCATTGAGGGTCGGCGGCTATTCGCCTTCCGTGACTCCTCCCTATGCATCCGTTGTTGTATGTCTCGTATTTCCCCTAGACTTTCGTCTACATGTCCCTTAAGGATGTGGATTTCCTTGTCCATCCGACTAATTCTGTTCTCTCTTTCCTCAATGATCGAATGTAAAGATTTAATAGTAGCAGTAGCTTCCCAATATTTGTCTTTAGCCTCGACTAACTCTACTTTAGTTATGTTCAATTCGTGACATAATTTTATTTTATCAGCCTCGAGTTGTCTCGTCCTGTCTTTGCAGGATGCGTCACACCCTGGCGACGTGTATTGCTTCCCCTTCTTCCGGAGTGTTTCTAATTCGTTAACTCTCTGCTGCAATGCCTCCCTGCGCCTGCGCTGTTCGTGCACTTGTGTTTGTAATTCGTATATGGAATTAATATGCCCATTCTCAACTGTTCTCATCTCATTCATCCTCTCGTGACATGCCTTCAATTCCTCTTTTGCATGTTCGATCTCTTCCTGTAATTGCTGTATTTGTGAATTTCCCTCGGACTCACTCGTCTCAATAACCCGGGCACACACCACAGTCTCAGCACTGGCATACCGACGCTGTGCCTGCATCCATTTCTCATCGATCTCATTCCTCTCTGTGAGAGCGGTCAACAAATCCTCTTCGACCCCTGCGAGTTTATCACTAAGCCCCGTGAATTCGTGCTTCAGAGTGCTATTTTGATCATACAACATGCGATGTGCGAACCACAATCGACTGGCAAGACCGCATAAGGCTTTCATCTTGTCCTTTTTCTCTTTAGTTGAAAATACTTCTACCATGGATTGTACTACATATCCTTGTTTGTGGAGAGTGTCTTCGGGGTATCGCCCGACCTCTTCCAATTGTTGATTTATCCAATCATTGAGATCTATCATTTTGGACCCTGAGTAAGCGAATAAGTCGGACACTGTAGTGTCCATTAACTCCTCGAGGGGTATAGGTTGCGCTGCCATGGTTGTAATCTCAATTTTTCCCGTCTAGGGCCACCTCTACTCAACCTTTAGTACTAACAAATCCGGGTGTCCCCTCCAGCTGTCGTATCTATGGTGGATCAGTTGTTAGCAGTTGGTAGAGATCTTAGATAACAAATTAGACAGCACTCAGTAATCACGGACAACTTTTGTAGAAAATAATGTGCGCATGTACGGCACGTTTATTAGGATAGTAGTAAAATGGTACACAGATATCACACTGGGTTTGTATGTACATTAGCAGCTTACGGGGAGAAATTAGCTCTTATACTAGGTTATGACTCTGGATAGTCCTATGTCTATTGCTACCTCTACAACCCCGTAGAAGGACAAAGAGGATTTCTTGTTTCGCCTCACGGCGCTAAGCAATGCGTGTTTGTGTGTGGTGCGTGTTAGCAACTCACCTAGTTATGGTCTCTGCCTGGTTTGGCGGGAAGTTGGGGGCGAACACCGCGCCCTCGGTCACCCGCAGTCAGTGCGAGTGTGACTCGTCTTTTTCGGACTTCTACTCGTCAGTCAGGTCTGGTCGGGTTTGGCTGTCTCTCGATTCTGGTGGAGCCGTGCAGGACTCTCGGGACCCACTGGAATGTCAGACGCCCGGTACACGTCCGTGCACCTGTCTGATCGACCCAGCACAGCCTTCGTAGTGCTGGTCGGGGCAATGCGTCTCACAGCTGACAGGCGT